>LUCH01001526.1:97924-108927 GCA_013368495.1 Paragonimus heterotremus
GAAAGACGTCCGGTTCACTGGAAGGAAAGGTATATAATGCCTGTGTGCATTCCATTTTGCTTTATGGTTCGGAAACGTGGCCTGTTCACAAAGAAGATATCAACAGACTTGTTGTTTTTGACCATTGTTTTCTCCGCCAATTAGCCCATATTAAGTGAACTGATTGCGTGAGCAATGTGGCCGTTCGCCGGCGCGTATTCCGGAATGTTGAGGATACGCGATCAATTGGTCAACTAATTACGTTGCACAGCTTGCGATGGTTGGGTCATGTACTCCGTATGCCATCTGATCGTTTACCATACCGGGCATTATAAACCGAGACCACCAACAATTGGGTAAAACCGCGTGATGGTCAACCAACAACATGGTCACGAAATATGAAGACTCTGACTGCTCCAACGAGCAAAGTGGGTAGGTGTCGCCTGCCTGGATGGGGTCCTCGTGAACACTCAAACCGCTGGTTAAAGACGCTATCCGAGATGGTGATGTGTCGCAGTCAATGGCGTACCTATATCCATATCATTTCCAATTCTTCCGCTTAGTCTTTTAATAATGCTCAACCTTCTTCGTAACGTTTTCTTCTGGGATATTCCACGTCACTGTTGAAGTGAGCGGCGGCCCGAGCCACAGTACCTTTTAGTCAGGCTCATGGCTGTTATGATGATGATGATGTTTTAATCACTCAAACGGTCAGCCAAGAACGCTGATTATCAGTGGTTTGATGTTTCACACACGGAGGCGTCACAGAAGTAGGGATGTGAGGACACATGAAGGCTGGTGCTGTAGTCAGCATCTATTATTTGAATAATTTGAAGTAGTTGGAAGGACTTCTGCAGATCACACAGGTGGGGTCACCTCGATGATCAGCAAAGAACGGGTGCGCCGTTGATTAACCGGTTGTGATTTGAGTTATAATTCCTCATAAAGGGAGAACACGTTTAATCCCAAAATGTTGCCCTACTACACAGTTTTTGCAAACTATTCGTTAGAACCAAGTGGTCGCCACCTTTCTCCTCTGGCAACTAACACAACTGAGCTTTTCTGAGTAGAGGTCTTTTAGTTAAATTAAACAATTCTCTTCTAAATAAGTCACAGGTCCCAAATAATTCTTACAATTTATTGATATTCTGAAATTTCACCAAGATTATCAAGTAGGGGAGTGACATACAAATTGCAGAAACAAACGTTTGCTAATGTCAGTATGCACAATCGATTTCAAGTTTCAGTTATTACGTCATCAGACACCGGTTATTATGTAACAGAATGCGTCACATGAAAGATGGATGACGTCAGGAGACTTAAAACTTACACAGGAACGCTCGGGTAGCTGACGCACGAAAACACAAAGCCCTATGTTTGGTCGGCATCGACGAAACTGACAAACGGAACCCGAGTTCAATTTGGAAGAACGTCATTCACATGGGGACGTTGACATCCTTTGCATTGCACCGAAAGTTCCTGAGAAAAGTCACTGCACAAACAGCCAACTAACATTTGCGACCTAACTCACACGGGAACACGTCGCGGTAAACAAGTGATTACATTGCACAAAGGAAGTGTGGGTTCACTAATCCTTAAGTTAATCCAATATTATGCCATATAAGCCTCCAAAACCCCAAAATGAATGGGAACAAGCAAAGTGCGCAGTACATCACAGTGTCCCTCGTTCTCCGCTTTCAGTAATATCGGGTGTGACAGATCTCTCAGTAAACTCGGACTTCTTTATATGAACATGCTAACGGTGTTTCCATGCTTTGCAAAGTGAACAGCAACCATCGAGCTTCAATTCTGCCAGACGATGATTAGACGGCTTGAAAGCCGTCAGTCGATGTGAAACTTAATAAAATATGTAGATGTTTTATCTTTTTCATAGATGAGAGACCCGTTTAAATCCCATATCCGTTGAATCTGCTATCATGTCAACTTTTAAATCTGATAAAATCCCGGAGTTTTATATTTTCTGGCTGACCTCTGTAAATTTGCCATTTCGCGTGGAAAGTTCGACGTTTACCGCCTTGTGCATCGTCCGAAATATTACACAATTCCCCTTCACTCAATAACACATCGTCACAGACTGTGCATTATTCCAACTAGTATGACTGTCTCCCAGTTGTATTCTCCAGACTTTTAGCAAAAGATTTCATTGTATTGCATCACTTGCTCAGACATCTCTTTAGTTTAAAGGAACTTTTTGGCATAACCGCTTCAAGTTGTGCGATAACTGTGGCAACAAACTCCCTTATAATTTGTACCACAATATCCAGACGAACTCACCGAATACGCATCCCATAACAGAAGAAAATACTTCAGAATATTTGAACAAAATTCCGTACGAATAGCCTCAGATTATCATGTATGGAACACTTTTACCTCATTTGGAGGGAAGGTGCTGCAGTCGCATTGTCGTGATGCACGTAAGCGAGTGTTGATATGGACATCTAACGCCCCCCAAGTGTTTGCTTGAGTTGGGAAAATTCGTATCGGAAGTCATGCCTAAGTAATGACGAGACAGTCAGTATTCGCCCAAGACAGCGAACACACGGTTGACCGCGGTCTCCAACAGTAAGGTCACTAGATCAAAAACAAATTCCCCTTCTGAACTAGGAGGAAACCATAGTGGTTGTAAGCAGTCCTCTTCCGCCAAATTTGAAAACGGATGGGATGATCATACAATCCAGAAGCGTCGTTTTGCAACTGGTCGCACGATATGATCCGTCCACAACTGTTCGTGGGCATGTAAATGATCTGACATAGTAGGTTTGCAGTGCGAAGTCACTGTTGTACTTCATTATTCCAAAAGGCAGTTAGCAAAGTAACTCGCGTATCGCAACAAATAAAATAACAGCGAACATGCACGTGTAGGAACAAATTGAACTCAAGACCACTAAGCAACATGCGTATCGATCGCCTTGATCGGATAACTAAACGACTGGTTGAACAGGTGGTTGCGAAGCAACGAACGCACGCATGCTGCTGGGCGAACAAACAGGCACTGTTCAGATGAACAGAACACACAACATAAATCATCGGTACACAGTACCTACGTCGTAAGTTGTTTATAACAAGCGCAAAACAAGAACAGAATTACAGCTGGTCAGCAGTTCATCGCATAAAGATATTCTCCTTTTTTTATTTCTGTTCACCACATTGTAATGTTATAAGTTGCCAACTGTACTGCTATGAGCAGCAACAATATGCACTGACTGAATTTCTAATCACCACGAACGAAATTCTCGCCATTTACCATTAGCATTATGCGTCGTCACCATCACCATAGACAGTAATACATCAGTGATTCTCGCTGATGCTTAACTAACACATAACGACGAATAAACCCTGTACAGGGAGGGGAGAAAAAAGGGAGACGAAGGGACCTAACTGCTGGAAAAAAATAGTTACGTCTATAAACATTTAAAATCGAGGTGTCTACACCTTGCAAACAAACAATCAAGTCATACGTGAAAGTAAGACATTATCAGCAAGACAGCTTCCTTACAGCTTTCACTAACCCGTGTCATTCAGTGCACTCACTTCACAGACAACTTGGACAAACACCGACAACATTCACGCCAATTACCACAAGTAGCCGCCATCTCACATAACGTCTCAAGCCACCGACTATGTGTGGTGCCAGCTCCTCACTGGTTAGCCCCTTTGTTAACGATTTCATTTCTCTATACCAAGTCATCATCTGTCCAACTCGCACCACACGCCAGTCGGCCACAACGTCGACAAACAGTGTTCCGTGTGCCAGACGAATAGTACATGGCCTAACAATCTAAGTCGGTGCAGATGCAAGGATTAAACAAAAGAACTCGATTGACAATCACTAACAAATACCCGCTTCCTAACCTCCTCGTTGCTTACTCGATGGTGCCACGAGCGATCGAACGCAGATAATAGTGGTCAAACACCTGAAAATGGTTTACGTCTTCTAATCTGAGTAGGCATGGTTCGGTGCCGTAAAGTAACAGAACATTTACCGTCGCCTTATATACGCTATATTTTAGCCTCAAGGAGATAACTCTCTGTCGCCAGAGATGCCCCAGATTGACGAATACCGCCCTAACCTTCGACGTACGCACTTATCTTTCATTCCCGACACCTCCGCCGCCACTGATACAGTCTCCCAAGTACAGTTCAGTGTAAACCCTAACTTTAGCAAAAGTATGGAAATAAAGCGTCGACAGTAGGTTAACATACTTAGTCGGTACACCCCACCGTCTAAGCGACTCGTAGGTCGATGCACCGAATCAAACGAACATTTATAACTGCGAAAGGAGGCAACTGTTGGTCGACGGGACATATGACGTTGTTCCAGAAACTGAGTAAAAGTGTGATCTATACATCCTCGTCCAGGTCGTAACTTCGCTTGTTCTCCCGTATTTTTTGCCTCCAGAGCTGCAGTGAGTTGATGAAGTATAATGGATGCGAGAACCCTAGAAATGACTGGGGTCAAACTTATTCCCCTATGCTGTTCGCAAGAGCCCCGAACTCTCTTTGTGAATATAGAAACTTTTATCGAGTGACTCCAACACGGAGGGATGGTCTCCGTCGTTCACACGAGTTGAAACAACTGAATCAAAGTCTCTACTAACACCTGCCCATCTTCTTTGAAAAGTGCCCGCACGAGAGCGCCGATATGCAATTGCAGACCTCAGTCTTAGTGGGTGGTCCTAAATCTACCGGCCAGCTTGTTGTGGTAACATAGTAGAGGCAGGAGGCCAGCTAAACTGACCCTCAAAGTGTTCCCCCCAGTGCTCTGACCTTCTGGACTTATTATAGATTAGTAAGCCATCAGCATTGCTGATAGCTTCATTGCCAGACGGTCGTCTGGGACAAGTAGCATGGATAAGCCTAAAGAGTTTGCCGGTGTTCCCTGAAGCAAAATCGACCTCCATTTCCTTAACTGTCTCCATTAACCGAGCCTCACGATCAACTTTTAGGCTATGTTTCGGATTCCTACAGATATCTATCCTAGACGTGTTTTATGAACCGCTCAGAGGAACCTTCCGTCTGGCTTCTAACAACTCCAGGGATTGCTCCGAGATCCAATGTTTGTTCAACCCACGTACCTTCATATCGCACGCTATGGTACCCTGTTTCATAAACTGCCTGCGAGTTCACAGTCCGGTAGCCATTAGGATCTTTGGAGTGAGTACCACTAAGGCAGCTTTCTAGGCTGGTTTGGTACTTATGCTTTACCGACGTTTAAGCCAGTTTCTCAACAGCTAATCGTTGCTGTCGATAGGGTCGTTGTCCAGCAAAAGTAAGAAAAAAAAGATAACGTACTAACGCATAATCTGAATCCAAGTATGTGCTAAAATAAGAATGATAGTCTTGAATCGAACCTCGCCACCTATAACTAACAGCTATATGGTCTAACTGAGACCAGGCCTGATTCGGAGAAGGCGGACGTCAAGTACACTATTGATGTGCACGATGCCTAAAACTAGTGCTGGCTGAAAACAGGTTATGCTCAGCGCACAGCTGCAACAATCGCCTGCCATTATCTGATCGTTGTGGTGTTATCCCAAATCTGTCACCTGAACGAGATTCAGTCTCACCAAGATGGCCGACCTGCGCATTCATATCTTCAGCCAGAACGAGTATATCAGATCCAAGTGTCGAGCAAATGAGAGCGGTCAGATGCGAGTAAAAAAATGTGTGCTTGACATCGACATCACTACAGTCAGTTGGAACATAAACACACAATGAAAAGATTTCTGTAGACTTTGCGCTTAGAGCAGGCCCTAATAGAACCTGTCAAGCAGACGACACAAAGTCTACTGTTAACAGGAATCCAATCTACTAATGCGTCTGCGGCCGTCGTGCTGAGGACCGATAGCGGCAGCCATGGAGTTACCCGAATTGTATAACCAGTATCAAGTAGATAGGGTGGGTGCGGTTAGTTCCATACGTTGACTACTGTCTTGGATTCTAGTCCCTCAAGTGCAGCAGACATCGACATTCAACGAATCTAACATTCGTGCAAGAGCGGCTTGTTGATCTATCTGTTTTAGAGTGAGAACGTTGAAAGCACTCATATTAATTCGCAGTATCGGTCTAAACAAGGGACGAGGGAGGCATTAGGATGAGTAGTAAGAGATTGGACACAGTGTTACTAAGATTAGCTACATCTGTTGTGGGACCTGCAGAGTAATCAAGAGAAATGGGGATCGGGAGAGGCCTGAGAGCTAAATTTGATAGGACCGTGGGAGAGGGGTTAGCAGTAGCACTGTTTTCGCCTATCCACCCTGCTGGATGCAGCAGATAGGGCGATCCGGTTTATACTGCAAAATGGCCGATGCAGCATGAAATTATTGGCATTATGTATGTTCATGACTGTATGCCGGCTGACATACTGCCAGGACGCCCGGCCCTTGACAGGAGAACGATTAGGGTTCTCATTCAAAGCCTTTTACTCAAAAGCCAGTAACATAAGACAGCAGGTGGGTGGCAGTGTACCACAACCATATTTTTTCTTCGAAAGAAGATGTGAACCTTCTTCCAACCGCAAACCCGGAGGACCAGGAAACTGTGGTTTGTCAGACCTCCGCCTATTGGCCAGCCTGGCATGAGTGACTCTTTCGGTGTGGTGGTCACAACGTCCAGTTTAGCCCAGTAGGTGAACGATATGCGTAAGCCGTCACGTCGTGTCCAGATCCAGTCTCGTTGTGAAGTTTTGAGCATTCCGTGTACAAAGAGATAGCCCAAATTCGACCGTATGATACCGACCAAAACAGTGGACGGAAGTTGCGATCTTCTCACCAAGTGGTGACGAGAGGGTTGTGCTTAAGTCTCCAGGATAACGCAGACTGTTACTTTAACACTAGACTCGCCCGGATCATCATACGGAGATGCTAGTGATTGAATCTGGCAAGACAGTTACTAAGACCACAGAAGCGGATAATTTAAGCATCACTCACAAACGTTGAGACAGAATGACATAGGGCGCTAAAGTTCGATCATGTCTCTAATATGAGACCAAATGGGTGCTAAGTAGTCAATCCATACAGCATTCGTACATGTTACAAACGGAGGTCGGGGTTCGAATCATGATTCGGACAAGGTAAATTTGTACAGGTGTGTGATTCAACTGGCAGTGATCCAACTCAAATAAGCTACACAATAAGAAAAAGACGGTCAAACGGTGATGGACGGAGCACCGTAACTTAGTAATGGTCCCCAGATCTTGATATATGTAATATCTCTGTAGAAAATTGAGCCGGGAATACAAGAGGGCAACAGCATGAAATAAATCAAGAGAAAATGCCACTGAACTATGAAAGTTGTGAACGAATGGGTCGTATTTGACAAACAACAACACAAACCTTCATCTCATTAGCACTAGTATAGTAGTGCTCCTGAACATGCGAAACCTGTATGACAGAACCATTCCCAAAAGGTAATACATTACACGTTGTACTTATCCTTTTACGGGCAGACAAAAGAAAAAGTGCAGCGAAATCTGTTCGACAGTAGATCAAGTTCGTCTACTAGTCATCCTGTTCTCCCACATGACTGAAGGGTAAGACAATTTGTGTTAATGACGACACAAGAAGGGGATTATCGAAAACACCCGTAAACTAACTTAAAAGACGTGCAGGTCGAACGGCATCAGCAGGAGCAGAGTTTTCTGACCGAGTCACGTCCGACACAGAGGATGCACCGGACGAAAGCGCCATGCTTGACGAATGGAACCAACAAGCAGAAGGTCGTTTGAAGCACTCGCCGACTACAGATGGACTGGGACGCAGCCGAGGAGTGGCAATTCTATCTGAGGTAGCGAAATCGAACGCCCCAGGAAGAAAAGTTCGTAGACATGGAGGTATAAAACGAGCCATACTGTTCGATTTCACAGAACCCTTCATACTGATCAGGGAGAGACAGAAACGCGTATGTTCTGCATTCGGAGAGGGCATCAAACAATTGAGGGCGGATAAAGTTGCGAGGGGGTAGAAACTGGACGGAACATTTCCGAGGGTTAAATCGATGGGAATATTAACAGACCAGCATCGCTTACGTAGAGATTGACAGGTCGACGGAGTGATGGGTTGGCCTCGTTGCTGTTCAGTTTCTGATTGTGAGCAATTCATATTGGAAGTGTTTGTGGCAATGCTCTTGTCTGGCTCACAAACCAAGGAAGAGGAAGAATTCAGCTGACTAGCAACCGCCCCAGCTACAGAAGAACAAGTATCCAACAGCGAGGGTTGCTGCTCACATACTTGAGTTGTTACGGACTGAAAAAGGGAGCAGGACAAATATCAATCGAAAGACTGATAAATACAATCGAAATAAAAATATCAATTCATAAAAAAACACTTGAAAGCGGTGGATGAGACAAGTTGTCATGGGAGAGATAGATCCAGAATGAACTGTAGAAACCGACACAAAAGAACTGTCTTGCAACTCATCGTTTGCACCAGAAAAGTTGGGCATTTCGTTGGGATATCGATGATATCCTAGACCTAGAAGAGTCATACCGTGGCGACTACAACAGGCCCCTAAGTACGACCTGAGCACAACATAGTTGTGTTCCCTTCTTTAATATATCCGTTCAAAATGATAATTAGTCGTGGAATTTGGACCACGCAGTTGAGCATTATCGCGAGATGCTGTCTGCCAGCTTGGGTGATACCCGACTACTAACACCATTGGTTGGAAACGTAGTTGGACTTGGCACTGTGCAATAGCCAATGGCAAACAAGTGTCCGTAAGAGTACTGACTCTTTGTGACGGCCCACAGGATTACTTGGTCACTTATTTATTTCGCACATCCGCATTCAGTTATTAATCCGTCATTTCGTAAAAACCAGTGGTAAGCCGACCGAAAGTACTTTGGGATGTAGCCCAAAGCTGTAAACGTGTGTGCGCACACAGCCAAAAAGTCCCCATAAAACCAAATGAATGGTATGCAATCGCCGGTGAGGTACTGAGTCGATATAACTACTCTGGACGGGGCTTTTGCAGTTTGCTATCCTCTGCAGTCCCTGTAGTGTACATTTTAAACAACTAACGACAATGTCAGAATGAGTACCGTCAGACAGAATTGGATTGGGAATACGCATACTAATCTATTTGAACAAATAGAAGAACACTGGGCAATAGTCTGACTATAACCTTCTGTCATTGAATAAGTCTGGCTACGCAGGTTTCCTAACAAACAGGATAGGAATAACGCGAAAAACCATTTTCTACGGGTTATCCCACCGCATAAAGTTACAAACAGCCCACCTAAGTAGTCAACTAACGGAGATAACTGTAAAACGCGACCGAAACTAGTAAACGCACATGGATCGAATATGACTGAACGTACGTTACAGCACTTCTCATCGCCACACTGAGAAGACTGTTAAGGGCCGTTCGTCCATCACTGACTGCCACAACAACTTGACCCAGTAGACCCAACACATAGGAAATTTGAGTCACGCCGCTGTTAGAAAACAACAGTCGCATGACAAAGACAGAGATCGTCCGATGTGGTAGCACACTGGATCTGTTCGAACAGATCGGTGGTGACTGTATCTTGAAGTAGATACATAGCCCATCAAACGAGATTGCTTCTATTTCCATCAATGAAAGAGATACGGCAGTGAATAAACCCAAAAAGTACCATAGTTTTGAATTCAACCATAGGAGGTTGAATATTCGGAGTAATGCCAAGCAACCGCGAGGGTCAAAATGCGCTGTAGAGAGTATTCTAAGAGGCCTATCCCAACAGGTTACTAACAGTATACGAAAGGTCAACTTTATCAAACCCAAACAAACGCAGTTCACTGTTTGGATCCAAATCTGAGCATTAAGACAATAAAATAGAGGCCTACAATGAGTGGTTTGACAGAAAGGACAAAGGATAAAAACATTGCACTGCAACCCTTGGTTTGATTACCGAAAGTAAGTTTTTCGCACTTAAACAAACGCAACGCGGTTTGAGGTGGGAGGAATCTCGCGTCTCACGGACACTTCTGCGAGAAGGTGTGATATTTACTGACGGATTGGGATTTTACCTGAATGGCTCTAATGAAAGGAAATAGAATCGACATGGTCTTAAAAAGATGAAATTATGTGGAATAAAAGACAACGAAATGAGGCTAGTAGCAGTGTGTAACGCAGTGACATATACGGGCGTGAATGAACCAACCACGGTGGACGGAAAGACAAGATTACAATCCTATTAGCACATTAGACAGGCTTTTTATCATCACATTCTATCAACAGTGTTTCAGTGGATGTCAAACTTCGAAAGAAAGGTGGCGTCTGCTTCACGGATTACATTCGGTGGGCTGGTCATCTTATAGATCAAACAAGAACGCAGTTCACTGATGAGTAGTCGGGGATTTGGTCAATTTCAAGCCTAGCAGGTTTAATGAGATCGGAGATTTCGACCTGTCTTGGAAGTCCTAATCGCAGTTATCGATCGGAGTTAGCAGATAGTAACTGTGTCTCCTATCGAGACGATCCGGCAACCTGATCATTACTCATAAGCGAAAGTGGTTGAGCGTTCACATATGATGACTCGGTCGTGCCTAATGTGAGATCAATGGCTCAGTGTTAAACACGGTTGCCTCATGAACAGCGTGGCCGGAGTTCTAATCCCGGCAGTGGCGTGGATATGTACTACTGACGAGCTATAACGAGATCGAAACTCGAGTCTAGTGCTTCTTTTCGAAAGAGGCCGACTGGAAAATCTATGGAAATGCGAAAGCTGCGATCAACTGTGGGTGATGTTCAACTTGAGAAAAACCCAGTTGTAAACTTCTGGAGAATGCTAATCCAGCAAGAACAAAAAGGTCAGTAAATATTGCTCCACGTCTGATTTGAAGGTCATTCATGGATAATGGCGTAATCTGAACTTGACTACACTCGTTTCAAGAGCACATAGAAACGAGGTATAACAGGTCCCAAAAGAAACCGCTTTTAGGAAGAAAATCGCAATGTAGACTGATAGTGTTATCATGGCCTTTTTTCCGGCATTAACTTTTCCATTAACTTTTCGAAAA
>LUCH01001527.1:9469-71167 GCA_013368495.1 Paragonimus heterotremus
GCTGTATTAATTTACGGCAGCGAAACCTGGCGGCTCAAGGGAGAGGACGTGAACCGTCTTCAGGTATTTGACCACCGATGTCTGCGTTCAATCGCTCGTATCGGGTGGCACCATCGAGTAAACAATGAGAAGGTTAAGAGGCGGGTGTTTGGCATTGATTGTCAACGGGGTTCTTTTGTCCAGTCACTACATTTTTACAGACTTAGATGATTAGGTCATGTACTAAGAATGTCAGCTAGTCACTTGCCACACCGAGCACTGTTTGCCGACGTTTCGGCCGACTGGCGTAAGGTGCGAGGTGGACAAATAATGACCTGGCGTAGACAAATGAAATCATTCACGAAGGGGTTGGCCACTGTAGATCGGGTTCGTCTTCCGGGCTGGGGCCCTGGCGACTCGTAGATTCAGTGGCTTGAGACGTCAGGTGAGATGGCAGCTAACCGAGCTCAGTAGCATGAATGTTTTCGTTGTTTGTCCGAGTTGTCTGTGAAGTGAGTGCACTTAATTAGGCGGGGCAGTGAAAGCCGTAAGAAAGCTGTTGGCTGTCTTGCCGATGACGCTTTTTTCACTTACAGCTCGGTTGTTTGTTTGCAAGGTGTAGGCGCCTTGATGTTGTGTTTGAATATAGACGTAGTTATTTTTAGTAGTTAGATCCATTGCTCTCCCCCTTTTTTTACTCTCTTCTCGTATAGGTTTTTCTTTCTTTCTTTTTTCCTCCGTGGTCTTGTGACCGTTAAGCATCAGTGTGAACCACTAATGTATTGCTGTCTATGATGATGATGAAACGGCATATTGGACAACAACAAAAAATCGACTCCGCCGTAGATAAAAACGGCTACTTTGGGGCAACGGTATTTTTAGCGTTCCTCTGGAATTTGATGGAACAATTTTTGTGTATGTATAAGTGACATGTGAACCCTTGTTATGACTAGGCGGACTGATTTCACTCTTATTTTTACAAGACCCCATGATTACTGGAACTCCAGAGTCCATTTTTAGTAATGTACACCAGTTGATACAAATGCTGGAGAACCTGCTTTAATGCTTCCCCGCTTTTCGGGCAAGTCGGTAAACCGATTTGGACACATTTAGACAGAGGTGAGTTATTAACCGGTTCACTCATGCATCTTGCTGGCGTACTCACGTGCGCTTGTCGACCGGTGGTATAAAGGCAAACTTACGAAATGGTCACGCTTTCGTGTAGATCACATTGATACAAGTTGTGGTACAAGAAAGTTGATACAAATTGTTAGAGGCACTTTATGTAGTGCGATGTTTGCCTGCCAGCTGTTATTCTGCTAGCTTTTGATCTGATTGAAATGTCACTACATTTCATGTTAGTTTTTACAGTCTTGGACTTAATCTGAACAGCTGCTTAAAAGGTACCGATTCCTTATTTCGGTGTACTCCAGCACTATTAAACGGAGCTAGTCTGTTTGCCCCGTGATACTTGATTTTCTTCTGAGTTCATAATTTTGAAGGTATCATGTCATATCCTCAGTACATAAGTACGTGTGTGTTATTTATCACATACATTGAACCATCCAAACTGTTGAATAATCTAGTCTTGTGGAGGAATTCTTTGTGGTTTCATTGAAGTTATATCCTCCACAGGAATGTTTGATCCGGACTGAATTGTTTCATCTTTGTCAGTCTGCATTTCATGCATACTTGATTCTCGCACATGTAAAACTTGTCGCGGCGACTAAGCACTTTAAGGAGCAATTCAATTGGCGTGAGTTAGCACATTTATTTGTGGACGATTGCGATAACGTGGTTAATTATGACATTCCTAACAGTCCTCTGTCGAAAACCAAGGTGACTGGGGTTTGAATTGTTAAATCATAGTGAAGCTCCACCGTTGGGCCTGTTTTCTCCGGTTTTTCTCATAGACGGTAGGGAGAAGTAGTTATTCGAGCTGACCTAACTCCTCCGATACATATGGGAGACTGGAGAGATATCCAGTGATTGACGCATAACGATCATTATCATCCCTGAAATAAATGTCCGAACATCATGTACCAAGCCCAGAGGCGTTATTCTTATTTCTGTCACATCCAAAGTGTCCATTGGCCCCAGAGTTTGTCGAATTCTGAAGCAGAGATGGAATCAGATAACAATTCACCATTATCATCATAGACTACTACATCAGTGGCCCTCAATGATGCTTAATTGCCAAACAGCTATAAATGAAGAAGCAAAACCTGACCAGGATGGATAAAAAATGGGAGTGTATCTACACACACACGGTTGGCGGCATCCGAGACGGATTAGTCTGTCACAGTGACCGAAGCCAAAGGACGCCTGCGCTTCAAACCATCACCCCAAGTGGCTTGCGCTGCACCACTTGCGGTTCCACTCACACACCACGTATCCGGTGTAAACCCGAAGGAATAAGACCAGTAGGTGTGTGAGTGAGGCCTTTGTGTCCAGCTGGCCAATGCTGGTTAGCCAACTGAATGGCTAGCACGGAATGGAAATCCTTATATTTCGAAAATAAACACACAGAGAGACTGTAATGGTAAGATCTATACCAGGGAGAAAGATGTGTGAAATATAATACAAGAAGTATTTCAGTATACCAGTGCATGGTAGTGCATTCCATAGAGGATAAAGTTGAAAAACAAAACTCAAAGTTGAACTACGAAAAGATCAAACGAACGATTCATCATTCAATACACCAACAAAGCCTAAGAAAAGAATAGGTAGAAGATCACAGACACTCAAGTTTCTGAAAAGAGGAGCAGATTAGTTGTCAAACGACCATTGTTTCGGTCGAGAGTGTATCTAACTACTAGGAAGACCTACGTTTATTTTCAAACATTCTACACCGAGGTGTTTACACTCTGTCGAGTTATAACTGAAAGTAAGGCGTCATCAGCAAAATAGCTTTCCTATGGCTGTCACTGCCGCACCTCACTAATTGTAATTACTTCGCAGAAGACTCGGCCAAACAATGACAGCGTTCACACCACTGAGTTCGATTGCCCGCTCTCTCACCTAACGTCTCCAGCCACAAACTTGGTTAATCTCGAGGTCTCCATCCCGGGAGACGAACCCGACCTACAGTGGCTAACCCCTCGGTAAGCGACTTCATTGTCTGGTGATGATGAAATACGGAGAACAAACTTGTCCACCTTGGATCTTAAGCCGGTTGACTAAGAATGCTCTACGCGGCAAACGACTAGCTGACATCCTTAATATATGGTCTAATCATTCAAGTCTGTGCAAACTTAAACATTGAATAAAACGACTCACTGGACAACCATTACCAAATACCCGCTTCCTAACCTCCCCGCTGCCTACTCGTTGCTGCCACCCGATGCGAGTGGTCGATTGAAGACATAACAAAATATGAAGGCCGTGACTGCTTCGTTGGATAAATTGTGTAGATGTTGTCCCCTTGGTTGGAGTCCTCGTGGTCAGACAAGTCGCCAGTTTGGAAGCTTTCCGTGGTGACATTCAGCGACATATCTCTAATCATATCCTCTCTAATCCTTCTGTTTTGCCCTATTTTATCTCATTCAGTTTTCCTCTAATTTATTCCACTCCATAGTTACTTCGGGTGACGGTTGAAACCATCATCATCATCATTGACAGCAATTAATCAGTGGTTGAAACCACATCATCTAGTCAGGCTCATGTTCGTTATGACTAAGTTAATGAGTGAAGTAAGATGTGCAGTGACGGAAAATTGTTTTGCTTTATGCACTAGATGGAAGTCATGGTCATTACGTTTTTACAAGATTAGAAAGCGGTGTTGAAAATGTCCGAGTTACTGTTCTGGCTTTGCATGCTCTTCTGTCAGTTCTTTAAATCTTCGTAAAGAAAAGATGCTCATTCTCAGATCGACATTCACCGATCTATTTTCTTCCTATAACTAACCAGAATTTTGAAGTTGCCCTTCCCGAGCATTGCCAATGAGGTGTTTATTATCACCCACAGTGATATGCATTCAACAATAATCCTTTCCAAACAGTTCAAGTCTTCGTTTTTTTGCATTCGCTTTTATAATTTTCTAGTCTCTACATCTTTATGTGTCTGTTGTCTTGCAGTGTACTCATAGACGACCCAAACCTAAACAATAGGTTTCGATTTAACTGGGGTTTCAGCCTGCAATCGTGTACTTTGTGATTTTCGTCGATTCTATATTGTTATCTTGAACTCTGTGTTTTTAGTTTTCTCAAATTACATGCGGTCTTCTTCGTTTTTCAAATCAGATGTTTGCGCCACAGCACAAGTGAAAACAGTATTTTCCCATTCCTAAGTAGGGTATCAAAACAGTGTGATTTTTACTAGAAGAAATATTAATAATTGAACATGTTTTGTAATCAGATGCTGTGTAGTATTTTGCTTTGTGACTTTTCTCAGGCGCTTTTTTTAGTACTTGATCTCTCACTCTGACATTACATTTTTTTTCTTCAGCGGATCTGTTTAGCTGTTAGTGGTAAATGACGTATGTATGATTTTTGATTTTTATAATGCATTAAGATCAAAGTTTCAATTTTTACACCACGTTTTTTGACATACAGGGTCGTATATGGGCATGTTGTCATAATATTACTCAAAACCATACGGGAACACGCGTACATAATCGTGACTGGCTGTCAGGCGTACTACTTGGTTATTGCAAGCTCATTGACCATTTCGTTCGATTGTTATATTTCTCGAACTTACAAGTCAATCTTCTCTCTTCTTTATCACAGATGTTTTGTCACGCGATTGCCGGATCTCGCCGACCCACAACTCTCGGCTCTATCCGAACACAAAACACCTTCAAATAAACGACTTGGAAGGTGGTCTGGTGCTGTATTCACATGAAGCCGCAATGACTAGTCATAAGGACCGTGAAAATACCAGCTCATCTTCGACCTATCCTCAGGGATTTTCATGTGAATTGGTCGTTCAAAGCCCTGTAAAGGATGCCAAAATTATGATGAAAATAGAAAGGTTCTACATCCCTTCAAATAGCGATGACTGTGTTGAGAACTATATGTACGTTTTTGATTCTAATACGGCCAAAACGAAAGCTATGGTGAGTGCATTTTCGAATAAATCATGCTTTCCATTTAAGGCAGTATTCCTTTCACATGTTCCGCTCCATAGACACAACTAGGTAAAATTACAGTCACCTGTGAGTGACGTCACTCAGTCACAGACTCTGGTACATTTCGAAATAACCGCCTGAAGTCGGCCTATGTTGTTACTCACGCTAACTTCATTTTAGTGTTTGTTCAGAGGTCATGCGCTGATGAATGTGAGATGGTTCACTGGCATTGGGGTGGAAAATACGCGAGAACCGCTTGTCGGATGCCGCTGACGAACAAATTTCTCAAGTCCAACCAGATAGGAGTGCCTAATGAAGGCAGAGGAAGGGTCGCAGGGCTCCTGAAGTCTTGATGTGAGCTTGCATGTTTCGAATAAGTCATTCGTTTGCGACGAAATTAGCTTTCCATCCAGTCTGTAAATTTTATGAACGAGCATCGCTCATTCCATTGCGACTTTTGATATGACAATAGACGTCGTGATCAAAAACTCGAACAAAAACCATGAGCAGCGTTTGATCAATTAATCGAAAGTTGTGGAACTAACTTCTCAGTTTGGTAATAACACAGTATTATTTTCCTGATCTGCACTTGCGTCGACCATTAATCTGGTGTTAGAAAAACCATATTTAACAATGACTGTTCAGTAATAACTGATTCGATAGGCAGGATGAAGATTTTGAGGAACAGCAGAGCTAACCTGGTCCGGATCCTACAAACTGTGTGACTCGACTTTTGGTTAACCTCTGGAGTTTAGGCCGCTGAACCGTAGTAAATCCTCGATTCTGGACTACATCTTATATTTTCAAAATCGTTAGCGAGTAGTTAATGTCAAATTTGTTCCCGTTCGTAATCTGTCATGTCTGCGTTATTAACTGACCCTCTATTGAGTTGGCTCATCAAATTACTGGCCTGGCTGATTTGTAAAGAACAGACATGGCTCCGATCTTGTGGTTCTTGCGTCGATCGTATTGTCACCTTTTGGTAGATCTTGAAACATCGCTGTTGTAGCAAAGACCGAGGCATCCGATTGCTAGTGGTTTAACTTTTCCGGAGAGCCCTTCTCTAAATAAGCTGTATACAAGCACAGCTGGTTATGAATTCCGCGAGCAAATGTGGGAGTATATATAACTGCATAATGGTCAGTTTTTTTGCCTACAACACTTTCGTGGGCTGTATTCTTCGTGAAAAGGTCTTGTGTGAACCCTCTCATTGTTTAGCTCACCGGAACGGTGTGCAGATGACATTGTTTTACTCTGCCCCTCTGTCGAAAACACATAGACCATACTGCATATGCTAGTTTGTACAGCATACGTTTATGAGCCTTGTATTGTATAGTACAGCTTGAAATCTAGAATGTCCCCGATCTTACTTCACTTATTGCAGACAATCTACCTGAGACGGGATCATATCACTTGCCTAGTATCACCATCTTTTCACCGTACAATGTTGTTCAGGTGTTATGAGTATAGCGAACACATTTGTTACTTTCGCCGAAATTCAACATTTGTGTTGTTCAGTATTTGGTCGTCATTAAAAATTAGACTGTTCAATGCCTGTGTGCAGTCAGTCTTGCCTTGTGATTCGAACAATGAATGTTTTCACTACTAAGCTGTTTGTTTGGCGATCGTTATCTCTTCCAGTTAACTCGCGTCTAGTGAGGTGCAAAGGTGATGTTCACACAAATTTGTGTGTGCGATCGATCGATCAAAGCACAGAAAGCACCGCTTATAAGGGCAATTCCACATGCCGCACATGTTAACTAGGTGTTTACGGCCTCGGGCGTTGCTCGCCGTGATTACGAACGGTGAAATGGAGCCGTAAGATTGTTCGGCCTCGGTGTGGTCACTAATCCTGAAGACTCCAACTTCCTTCGTGTGTGAATTCCGTAGATATCATCTGCTAGGTTATGAACTTTGTGATAATTCAAGTTGCTGGTTAGAATCGCTGTGCGGTGTACTCGGATGCCTTAGTCAGTGGCATGTTTGTGTGTACACAATTTTTAACCCAAGGTTATTTTTTTCTTCCCAGTTTTTTATTGAAGATTTCTCTTCCTGAATATCCTTTGTTTTAGATGCTACCAACAATGGTTTGTACCGTAACACTCTTGGTTTATTTTCATTGGCGCTTGCTTTTACGCCATCATTTTTCTTACCTACTTTTCTTTGCTAGATAGTATGTTTGTGTATTTCCTAATGACCTTCACAGAAGTGTGTGCATCATCTGCCATACATTCCAAGGTAGCCTAATGCTAACGAAAGCGACTCTTAGGATTAGAATCTTGACTTCGATCACTAATTGCTTAAGCTATTACCACATTGGCCTTAATGCTGTGGACGTGTCCATGGTAGATTTGATCCGACGTGACGAAACGTACGGAGTACTTCTGTTCCTGAATTGTCGTCCATTACTGAACGGTTGGAGCTTCTAACTTGCACTATTACACGCATTCGTTTACACCCGTGTGTGTTACATACGGGGTTACTAGGTTACTGTCAAGAGGTTTTGCATATTCATTCTGTTTTGGTTCGTAACTGTGTTGTAGATTCTGTGGTGTTGGTTGTTTGAATGAAAACGAATGTTTTATGGAATACGTTCCATCTCTTTCTTTTCCGAAATTTTTCCACTAGTTCATGACAGTTAAGCAGAAGCTTCAACTACGATTGTATTTTTGTTGTTCATGTTGATCTTGAAGACAATGAATGAAGCGATGGGCATCAACAGCAAAACGAAAACAAGTCAGCAATCCTACGGTTGCAGTCTGTTATGGAGCTTGATTAAACTAATTGGTAACGACATTAACCACCAGTCAAACGGTTACGAGCTCAAACCTCGATAATCTCGACTGCTTGTATTTACATTTGTTCAGGCAACCTGAAGACATCTACCCTGTATGCAACCCCCGTGAACCACATGACATCAAACACATTTTGGTGCAAAGCCAACTCTTCAACATTATTGTGTCTGACACATTGTCGTCTCGAAAATCATTACCAACGAATAACATGAATGATTGCACCTTCCTAAAGTTTTCTCATTTGAACAATCTTGACTTTTGTGGGCTACAATCACGTCCTTATCCGGCGACCGTGAGTTCTCTTCCAGTCATTGCTAATCGCATTGAACGATGCTTGATGCAGTAGGTGAATTGTCGGCACATTAGCTGCGTGGTTCAAACAACCTGGGTGTTGTACTTATGCTACTTTGGCCATCGGTCGCAAAATTTAGGATTTATCAAATACACAATCAACTCACCGGATCAACAAACGATACTAATCTACAGGACTTAGTTCGCTGTGTACACGGTGGACCCATAGACTCTTGTATGTTGATTGAAGAGGCCTCATTAGTCTGGATTCGGTTGACCTAGCCTTTAGTTTGAATGTTGGTGTGCTTTTCTAATTACTTCTGGATGGATACTCACACATGTGGTATGTATCCACTAAGTCTGTGTTGTACACGGACGCATTGTGTCTGTGTTATTACTTTTACTTACGTCAAACAGGAAATTTGTTTTCGAATTTTGTTTTTTTTGGGTTTAGGATAGTCGAGTCAACCACAACCTTTCCCGAGGTTAATCTTCCGATAGATAGGCAACCTGTCCGCCGGTTTGTATTGCACGCCAGTTAACTTGATTTCACAAAACGTTTTTTTGCCAACAAATGTTCCTCTATAAATTGTAACACCCAGCACCCTTCAGAATGTTGTTGATATCGTTTTATCAACCTTATTGTATATATGTATATATATATGTATGTATAATATATATATATATATATATATATGAAAGGGTGTTTTGGCGAACATTCTGTTTTCGGTTATTCATCATCGGACCAATTACATAACATTTTATATCATCATGTTTGTCAAGCGAGGGAAGTCAAAAGCAGCTAGTCACATAGTTACGTCACGCGGTTGTGAATTGGGGGACGATTAGGTGACAAAATTGACCTCCGGAGATGTCGAGTCGGTAAATGGAGGCCATGGTAACCGTAGGGCCTGTAAAAGATTCTTCTGAGCATACAACTGTGGATTGCGCAACCGAATTCCGATCACTTTCGCGGTGGCCAAAATAAGAAATTTGACTGCTCTGGATTGATGACTGGGCAAACGGTAAATGGGCTGGGAAGCTACTTCCGGTGAGACTTGGTGTCCTGGGTTAACAAGCTGCGCCAGAATTGCAGTCGAAATGAACTCCACCACGCCTTTAGTCAGCCATACGGAGTGGTGTTCATATATCCTCTGAGAAAGGCGCCTGGTTGTGCGACCGACATAACCTGCTCCACAGGAGCATGTGAAGTGGTAAGCACAAAATGAGGTCGCACATTTAGGCAACGTATCTTTGAGTTGTACGTGGACTACTGGGTCCGATCTGAACGAGATTCGCAATTGTGCCGCACTGTAGATCTTTTCAGTTACGTTACTTATTGTACGACCCACCATTTCAGCCAACGTCTCGCCTTCGTAGTCTAGCGTCATGTAAACCAACTTCAGTTCCGCAGATGGGAACTTAACTTTCGGTTCTGTCAGTACCGTATGTCTATCCACGAAGTTTACAGGACAGGCGTTCTCTGAGAATGCCCGCGTTAAAAACACCATTTCTGCATCAGTGACGTCATCACTGCATATCCTCATAGCTCTGTATGTTAAACTACGGACGAAATTTCTTTTCTCTTTGAGGGGTACGTAACTGAAAAAGTGCGTATACTGGCCGTTCTAAGTCCCCTTCCTGTGAATGCTCCTCTGGACTGAACCGTCTGCACGGCGATTCAATGTCATATCCAGGAAGGATATCCGTCCATCTTTCTCGGCCTCAAGGGTAACGTTGAGATTAGAGTGTGTTGTGTTCACCTCCGCAAGTAGGCTATCCAGATCCACAGTTTAGTCAACTACACAGATGATATCGTCCGCGTACCTCTTGTAGGATGTGCTATTGTCAATAAACCCACGAATCGTAGCCCTCTCTAATACTGCCATGAAGATATCTGCCAACAGTATATATATATATATATATATATATATATATATATATATATATATATATATATATATATATCTGCTGTCAAACAAAGTGATGATGGAAAAATCACGCATCGGTTACAGGTTCGACAGTATATTGTCTGTCTGTTTGACCATTAAGGTGTAGTAAGTGTCAGGGTCGATTTGCCTGTTGAAACCATTGTGAGAGAAGATCGATTCAAGGACTAATCGTTCCCGCTTCTCTTTTAGTAATCCGATTACCTTAGCATCCGCCAGTTTGATCTCGTGACCTGTGGTTGCGCAGTGTCGTCAAAGGTGTGACTTCTGGTCTACTCGTCTCAATGCTAAATGGTATTTGTGTAAACGTGTCTTCAGCTGTTCACCGGTTTCACCTACATAAGCTTGGTCATAATCATGGCAAGGGATAGAGTGTACTTCTTCATGTGCTTCAACTGGATCTTTAGTTTTGCAAGGCTTATTTCAATGGCTGTTTGTTGATATGTTGGTGATTTTGACTGTAGATTTTCCCGTGATGCGCTCAGTTGCCTTCGAGATTCCAGTTATGTAAGGCAAAGTGATGTATCTGGTGTAGGTAGAAACAACAGTCGGTTGAGTCCTGATGCACGCGTTTATGAATAGTCTGGGGTACCCATTTGATGTGAATAATGGGAAAGGAATGTGACCTGTGTAGTGTTAAGGCGATAGATGCAGTGAGAATAGAGGAAAGTTAAATGGGGTGAACAAAAATTGGAAACACGGCGTCATCGACTTGTTTCTTTAGCCTTGTCAAACGAATTTCTTACCCAAGATTGTTCGTTGACCTTCGGGTTCCAGTCAGGCAGCCAGTAGTGTCCTACTGAGGTCAGTTCCTATGCCAGATTTTTCGTGACTCGATTTCAATTCATACTCTGATCACCAGGCTGTAGCTTCATGCCTAGCCCATCAATCGCGAACGTGCTCTAACGTGACAAGCGGTACGTTGGCATTCTTAAGACGTATCCTAGTAGATGGAACCCGACCCTTGAGACGAGATTATTATACTCAGTGTTCAGCATTGGTCGTCTATTCCGAGGACACGTCAGCGAACTTCGTCACTGTTGACTCGGCGTTTCTACTGCGCACCGCTAACGCTCTGGTGGCATCAGTGGTCGATAACGAACGCTCCGTGAACATATTTTTTCGGATATGCCCGGTTTTGCAGCAACATATTAGAACTATTCCTGGTAGCATCTTTGAGTTTGGACAGTTTGTTCGAACGTAATCGAGCAAGTGACACTCCTAGTCGGTCATCATAATGTTTTCTCCATTGCAATAAGGTAATTCATGACCTTTAAGAATGGATAGATTTAATTGGTTAGGCCAACTATTAAAAGTCGTCATCGTTGTCAAAGACAGTACTGCACTAGTGGCTCGCAAGGACATTTAAGTGTTGTCCAGTCATGAACAAGTCCTAGCCAAAGAAAAAAGGGAAGGGAATAAGGGGGGGGACTTAACTGTCGTTACTATAACAGCCGCTTACCATCCTGAATACTGTCTGTAAATACCGCTGCAGATAGGTATAGGATGAACGGATGATTTCTTAAAGCCATTATAACAGTTACCAGTAGATAATACCTTGCAGCCTCTTGTGATTCACACAGTCTGTGATTGGAGACGGTAGTGGAAATTCCAGTTAACCATCTTTGGCAACGTAACGGAATTGACTCTGTAGTAAAGGCAGTCGGTAAACATGGGGTGTGGAGATCGCTGCGAAGTTGTCCCGCAGATGTTTCAGTTTCGCCTGCGACTCGGCTGTTTGTTTACAAGCTATTAGAGTTTGTTGACGGGTTTTTGAAAGTCAGATCTCCATCTCACTCACGTATTCATGCGCTAACATGAACCACTAATGTATCGCTCTTAGTGATAATGGTGACAATTTTTATCGGTTGTCTTTTGCTCTTGAGTGATGTGTACTCACCTCCTGGTATTTTTGTCTTATAATACTTAGCTTTTTAATGTTCGAGTGTTCTTTTCCAGATGAACTAACCAACTTGAATTTATTAAGTAACAATTTCTCGCTAAACCGCTATCTTAATCATGCGGTATGTTGACGTTGATTGTATTGATCTGTCTGCAGAACCAGCTCATTATTAGTGATATTTTCTCGGTATACTTTCTGTCCTTTACGGCACCTTTACGCATCTGGCGCTGAAACCATTTTTGCGATATGCCACATGACCTATCAGATTCATTTATTCTTCTTCCTCTTGACAGCCGGAAGCTGGGGGTGAACGCGGTCTGTGTCGGTCAGCATATCCACGTTTTCCCGTCTTCACCACAAACGCATGCATTTGCATCGCATTCCAGTAGGTTCGCTGTTTTTCTGGGCATTGACTAATTGAAATTTTCTGCTTACCTGCTTCAAACACCTCGGAAAAATGTTGTTCACACGCGCCGTTTTATGCCCTCATTTTGGCGTCAACCCCCAAGGACGTGTCTACTGATTTGTGTTGAGTAGGCTTACTAGATGACCCACCTATTTACCCATCGATCAACATTAGTAGTGTGTTAATGTCCCGGCTATCGCAACTGGTTTTGTCCAGAGTTAGGCAGTTTGATTTGATCTAGTTTGTTGTTTGTCAGTACATAAATACCGTGTGAGGTACACACTGAAGATACACGGTGGTATCATCTGTGTTCTTGCATCTGTCCAACTGTAGTACGTTGATGCGGAGTCGTGTCAGTCAGTCGTTACGTCATCGGCTGTTTGCATCACCTTCCTGATCAGTTGACCCAGTGTGACCGTATGCTGGCAAATTGAATTCTTACCGTCACGATTTTACATCAACACGTTCGAATGTTCTTAGGTATTTACTCTCTCGAGCCCTATCGATGTCCTAACAGTGTGACGCTAAACTTCTGAACTGAATGGCTTGGAATATATTGACGGGTCCATTTATTTCATTGACGAAAGGAGGTACTATTTCATATTAGTTATAACTTCTGACATATGACATCAATGTTTGCTGATTCCAAACTTCTCTTCCTGGACAGACGTTAGGTCGTCGCGAAGTGAGTGATTTTGAACACAGCCCCGAATTTGGGCATATGCACACGGTAGATTTCGAGCTTAGCCAAACGGTACTATGGCTGAAACTGCGATTTTGTTGTGATACTGTGTAACAATTCCGCAAGAATGGTTCTGTACCGAATTAAATGGCTCTAACTGAAAGTAAAAGTTTAAGTACAAGTATGTTGCTATGTTTAACGTTCTCGCTTAGCGGCGTGGGGAGTCATGAATTACTCGGGCTTCAAACAACGTTTGCCTACCTTATCTGCCTACTCACTGGTTTATCCAGCCTCATTTGAACACGAGGTAATTCATTACCGTCCTGGTTTGGTCAGGGCAGTATGTGCAAGTAGCAATGAGCAATGCTTAGTTGTTCCCATTGCCTCGACTAGAACTCCGTACATCTGCGTACACCCTTGAAGATACACACCTCAAGCTCGTTTCCTGATGCTCATTAAAACATTTCATCATGTTTAATGATGCACTGGTGTTATCCTATAGGAACCTTTTATTGCCGCACTGTCATATAACAAATTATGTAATAAACTGTAAAACAATGCATTTTTCTGTAGATAGCTTGATTACGGTACGTCACCGATTGCCTATTTTTCCCATCTAATTAGCAATAGGGTGGTTAGGCAACGTTTAGGGGCATTTGTTTTTTTGTCATTGGTTCGAATCTTGACGAAGCCCAGATTTTTTCACAGGTGAATCTACTCTGAGTTAGGAATTTGCCATATTATTCGAGTCATTACAGTAAAATTATTTGATCCTCGTCTGTTCCACACGAATTGCTGGGTAAACTCATAAACGTGATCGCCTCAGTATCATAGGATCACTCTGTAGGTGTGCACTACTTAACCGTTCAAACGCATACGCGCACGACGCCATGTATTATATATACTTTAGGAGGGTCATCACGTGATATGGCGACTTGTCAGCCAGTCGCGCTCACCGAGATATGAACACCGTCTGAGTGAACAGATACTTCAGGGATGGGTGAACAATCATTGTTGATTCTGTACGACCTCGGAATGGATCGGTAACGCGTAACCAATATGACCACATCTAACTCCAAAATGCGAGCGATCGACGAGTAAAACGGGTGGCTAATGTTAAATAACTTAAAGGCTGTGAGTAAATCGACCCGTCCGTGTAGCAGGAGTTGGAGACATCGGTGAAGACGATGGTTCAGAGCGGTACAAAACAAAACTATAACAAACAAGACCATTATAACGAACCTCAATTGTGGTTTTCCGCAAACTGAATAATGCACGATTTCTAATAATCGCTAAGCAGTGTAACTAGCGCGGTCCAAATTACTGCGAGGGTTGGACCGAAAATGGTATCAGTGTATAAGGTGAACGATTCATTGAAGACTATATGGCTGTTACACCAATAAGAAACAATGTCAAGGCGAGTTCAATAAGGAGCAAGCTGCTCATTGGATAAGAGAACGGTTTGGTAGGTTAATAGTAGACGGGAAGTAACAAGATTCATTCAACCGTCCAATAGTAAAACCCTCTTACAGCTAATTAAAAAACTATTAATGCGACAAAACAAAATAATTGGCTGAAAGTCGCAGTTCATTGAAGAAACGATGATAACGTTGGATACAAGTGATAAATGGATGAATTAACGTAAATTGCACAACAGCAAGAAATTTGTTCACCAATATACAAAACGTCCTGACTAGCCAAATGTAGCAAGTTAGCAGTATTTGTTAGAATGAAGAACAGAAGACGCAGAAGACATGAAATTGTAAGGTATGGAGGAAAATACGTTACTGCTCACAACTTGAGCAGAGTTTAATAATCTACGATCATACAAGCCGAACACACTTCAACAAATCAACACTATGCCAACAAATAGTCACAGGAGACTGCAACAGATTAGCAGTCAGTTTTGTCTTACGCGGAAGCGGTCAACAGAAGTAGGTTATTTCTGTTTCTGAATTGCTGAGCTTGTTTGGAAACTCCCTGTTCTGGCTTTCAAGCGCACACACCATAGCAAACAAGAGACCGCTAAACCGTTCCTTAATCAAATGTAAACAACGATAATAGGGGAATATCATTAATTTTGTGTAAACAAACCAAGCAGGGTGTTCTTCGGTGTTGAAATCAACTTCTCCGTTTACTTTCTTCACGAGTACTACATGGACAACGTAAGAATATTGATAACTTAATTGTTCGAAATGGCCAGGCTTATTCTTCATTAATGTGTACAACCATCTCAGTGGGAGTTTGCAAACTTTAATCATGGTACATGATTGAATCCCCGGTGGCCCTGATGCATCGAAGTGGTACTGGCTCTGCTTTCAACAAGAAGATTAGTACTTTAACAAGCTGATCGGCAACCACTGATGAGTTCTGACTGAGCGGACTGTTTGTTCTATACATTAGACAAAGTACTTCTTCTGTTGAGAAAATTCGGCAGACTCTTATCACCACCTGTCATACCGCGTGAGCATGAGGTCGTGATCTTCCGGCAACACAATCTCCAACTACTTCCACTCCGCACCACTAGAATGTGGCTTCTTCTCATTCGAGTCATATATGTGTTAGACAGGCCGATTTGTTGGTGGATATCGACAAGTTTACAATAATGCAAAAATGTGGTTTCCTGTGGCGGAGTTCACAGGTAGTTAAAAGCAAAAAAAGGATTTATGTGGATCGAAGTCACTTTGATCCGATTGGTAGCAACATGTCAAAACGATGCGTAGAGATACGGAAGCGAAACTAATGAAGTGCGCCCTGCTGGCTTTTTTCGGCAAGCCACATGCCGAATTGATCTTGCCGTTTTGTTGCGGTCTTTTTTTAATATCGTTTACCAATTCATTGACAATTAGCAAATATTAAATAGCCGCTTTTATAATTATGTACGTTGATTAGGCATGCAGTTTCTTAGCAAAGTTATCTGTAAACTATTAGATGACCTCATAGTCTCGTCGGCACGTTAGGTAAGCATATAAAATTAAAAAATCCCTTTTTATAAGAGAGTGAGAGTGTCTGGGAGTGAGGGAAGGAGTTAAATACACAATCAAGACGCCCACATTTTACAAGCAACGTAAGGTCACATGCAAGCGTTTGGCTGGATACTCTCCTGAGATAAGACTGTGGCTCTGGCTTTCATTGCCGCGTTTCTTCAGTTCTGTTTGTTCTACAATTACTCAGCAAGAAAACGAAGTTGTGTGTTCCCTTGCCACTACTTGTTTTATTGTGTTGTCTTTGTTTCGGAGACTGATTCTTTCCGGCAAATGTGGTTGATCACTGTCATGCTCAGACAGCGTGGATTTAACCGTAAACGGGCAATTAATACTTTGTATGGAACACTTTTGCTGTCTATGTCGGTTTAACTTGGTCTGTCTATGTGGATGGTGTTCGAATGCTGCATTTTTTTAAACTCACCAATATCCTCTTAGAGTTGCACGTGTGTTACACCTAGATGGTTTGTTAGCTTGTTTCCGAAGCACGTGAGCTTAACATGGCGATAAGTATGTTGATCATGATTCAATCGTTTGGACATGTTGTCCCCATTGTTATGCATTGCTTGTTGCACAGTGTAATTTTCACATGATCTTCCTTTCCGTTGAGTTGGCAGCCAAGTTGTACCTGTATGGCGTGGACTCTACGAGTGAAACTTTAGACCCATAGTCCATCCGTGGTTGGATGTGCGCATGGGGTCGAGTCCAGTGGCGCCCTTGTTACGTGGACTTATTTCCCCGATGTATTTGAACTCATTAACCCAAGGTGACTATGATACGTCACTCACATATAAAACTCATTTAAAATTTGGCTCTTATTAGTCCCACCTCATTGCGCATATTTGACCCGGATCGCCAGTTCTACGCTTTTTATGTGTACGCGTACACTACCGTCCGTTACTGCTTTCTTGTGACCTCAGTGGTACCAGCACAGGCTACCAAACGCGCGATAACGGATTAGAGCCACGACTATTTTGACAGTTTCTGTCCAGTCGACTTGTTGCGACCGCAACAGATGCTTAGCCTGCAAATTCGTTTATTGCACAAACTCCCGTACATGGACCACACACGCGTGCACTCATTTGCACGGCTGATGTGTATTCACATACATTGGGTGGCAGTATGTTGTCATTCTCCCTGGTGGCACTTTTCCCATAGCGTGTACACACCATTCCGATAGTCGCTTCAGGTCCGACGTCTTCCAGGCGCTGGGGCTGGCCCTTTTGTTCCTGAATATCGCTTGTGAGTAGTATACTACTCACAACGAAGACTGCCTGTTATACAACAGACTGACCGGGTGCGTCATACTGCTGTGAACACCGTGTGATTGAAAGACTGAGAATTTTCCCATAGAGCTATAATCCTCGGTTAACTTTCTTGTTTTTACGGGCACATTGGTTGGCGATGGTGTACGTTTACTCGTGTTTTCATTTTCCTATTTAAACCTTTGGCTACCCTTATCATCATGATCGTCGA
Source organism: Paragonimus heterotremus (assembly GCA_013368495.1). Lineage (NCBI taxonomy): Eukaryota > Metazoa > Platyhelminthes > Trematoda > Plagiorchiida > Troglotrematidae > Paragonimus > Paragonimus heterotremus. The sequence goes on from LUCH01001527.1 coordinate 27,003, forward strand.
CTGTACACTGACGCTTAACTGGCATTTATCAGTTACATGAAGAACGAGTCCTAATTTAAGAATTATAAATTAGTAGGACGAGTAGGTCTTTAATTCATAAACGCTCTATGTATTAACCCAATTGATCAGCATCACGGTGCCTACACTGCGCAAACCTACAACCAAGTTGCAGGTGATTGAAAACCATCTAGTTGCATGTTTTATTGCTTGGATTCATTAACTTTTGTTTCGTCACATATAGTTTGATCAGCCAACAGCTGTACTATTCATGTGATTCAATCCAGTTAGCTGCCATTTCGGTGCATTTGCGGTTGAGGATTGTCCATACGTTCGACATACCTTGCATACATTGTTCTCTAAGTACTGTTGAGTTTTCATAGGAGACAAGTTTAAGAATTCAAGTGGGTCACTTTTGTTGTTTGAGGGTACCTACTTTTGGCGCAAGACTTCAGAACTGTTGTCATGAGCGACATGTTACTAACTTCTGTTTAACTGCTTGTACAATCTATTTTTCTCTCCTTGTGTGTGTGTGTGTGTGCACGCCCGCTTACACAGCGGTGGTATCCGTACGTTGCCCATGACGTGAATAAAGCGCGGTTGAACTCTCATTGGAATCTTTTAACAACAAGCAAAATGTCAATCGATCCATTTTGGTATTGCCGAACATGCCACCGGCATCTGTCGGTAAAATCCGTGGGCGGCTTGCCCTTTCAGCTGTTCTCGTTGTCTGCCAGACGCGAGTATGGGCGCATCGTCAGGAATTGAGCGTAGTTAGGCACTCTGACCCTTTGTAGACAGAAACGGTCTAATTGTCATCTTCGTTTTCTTCAAAGCACGCTTGTCGTCCAGTGCAACAATAATGGGGATGGTTTGTATGTGGATGTGCGTGTACACGTTCACACATTCTTTGCGAACACGCCGTCTAGTGGAAAACTAGTAGCGAAACCGCACTTCTTCATCCTGTTAGTTAGTCACTGCTGCGTGGTCGTCCGTTTTCGAACGGGTTACATCCTTCTTGTTTTGTGTACGTATTTCCTGGTTTTAGGATCTTATCATCTCTTTGACTGAGTCGCACCGAGTTGCCTATATACACACTGTGCTACAAACTTGCTCTTCTTCGTGAACTGGTGAAAAAAATCGTTGGTTAATCACCAGCTAAAATGCACTTTCCATGTCTACTTTTAAAAAAAGATATCCGAGATCTTTGCCCGTGTTGGACTGAATATGAAGTTCGCAAAATTGGGCCTAAAGTCCTGGAAGCTATGTGTAGCTTATTATGAGAGGGTTCCGAGCTAAGTGCTCACGACACTTGATTTCGAAGATCACATTGAGGACAACAGCGAAAAGATGTTCACCTGGAAACAGCGAAAAGTTTGGTAAGACCTATAGTTAGATGGCCACGATTAATAGACTTAAGTGTTCAGACGTTAACATGTTTTGAACCGGTTACCCGTTTACTATCTCGCACTCCCATTTGCCCACTTTTTAGGTGCTTGATCAGTTTCCTAAACATCATTACGTACTCAGTTTTCACTTTGTCACGTCGTGGTGCCGCACTCTGACCTATACTGCTATCTTGATGTGGTGGTCGGGAATGTGTGCTGTTTTGATCCGGCTGGCTATGCTGACCAAGACTTCCGTGTTACCGAAGTTGAATCTCATGTACAAGTTCACTTGAGAGTCGCTCTGAGTTCTGGAGCAGAGGAATGTTCGCTCGATTGGATCCCACTGAACAATCGCTTATGTGCTGTCAGACTGAATACATCGGTCAGTCTGCTGACACAATTCAGAAAAGCATTGTGTATTCATTATATTGACTTACGCTCCAACGGATAGCCGTTCGGATGCTACTAAGGATGCCTTCTATGACGCCCTCGTTGACCTTCTAGGTCGGACTATACACACACATCACTATGCTAACGGGCGATTTCAATGCTCGGCTTGGTCATCTTTCTCCAGAAGAGAAGCAACCGAGAAGTATGTTTGATGTCCGGGCACAACGCACTCACAATGGTGAAAGACTAATACAGCTGTGTACATCCCACGGTATCTATATTTCGAGCATCGCATTTCAACACAAGGAGAGGAACTGTGTTACATGGAGATCTCCCTGTGCTTCTGAGCCATGGACGCAACTCGGTCATATAGATTGACCAGTGACTGCATCTACATCAATGTACGCCGTGCTTATTGTTGTTACTTCCATCCTAGATCACTAGGTCCTTATATCATTTTCTTCATTTGAACAGGCTCTTTGTCCAATCGCAATTTAGTATCGCTAATTACTAATTTGGTGTATCATAAGGTTAGATCTTCAGCTTCTACATCACTAGTATTCCGGTACTTTGCTATACGTACACATAGTATATGAGACCGCCTGAAGATAGACGGCAACAGTCGAGGTAAACAAGTTTCCGATCATCATTCCTGTAGCCGAATAGTCAGTGTTCTTGTCAGTGAATCGTCGTCGTTTCGGTTGCACACAGGCAAGCATTTTCATAACTGTCATATCCAAGTTTCATTCGCTAAACACTTTGACCAGGTGCAGATAATTTGTTACAATGAATCATCAAGTCCTCATGGTTTCTTCGAATCTTGATCGCATCACCACATTTGTTTGTACTGTTGCGTCCTGGAACTACTAAGCACTAAACTTCGCGCACTGACCACATGCATTCAGTTAAAAAAAATCCAAAATTCACCCACCACGGTCACGAGCAAACAGTACACAGTTGATCACGTTCATGGTCGAGGCAAATTCATTACAGAGCCCACAACAATGCATCAATCAACTACAAGTTGGTCGCAACATGGCTAAAAGCTGACGATGTCTGCTTTCCCTTTTTTGATCTCAGTTCTAGACCTTCCGTATTCCCTGGGCAGCATGATTTGATAAATCACACAGCATAGTTGTTTTTGTCCTCGTTTAATTGCTAATAGTGTCTGTGCCGGAGTTTGAAATGATATTGGTTGGAAATGAAAACGGTCGCTGTTTAGTTTCTCGTTTCATCTGACTCCAGGTTGAACATCACTCACAATTAATCGCAGTTGTCGCATTCCCATGGACTTTCTAGTCGGCCCCTTTCGAAAAGAAGCACTAGACTCAAATTTCGTTCTCATTAGAGCTCGTCACTAATGCATATCCTTTCCACGGCCGGGACTAGAACTCCGGCCACACTTTCATGAGACAACCATGTTGACCACTGCGCCATTGACCTCACATTAGGCACGGCCGAATTATCATATGCGAACACTCAACTACTTTCACTTGTGAGTAGTGATCAAGTTGCCCGGTCGTCTTTGTAGGAGATACAGTTACTGTCGTGTTAACTCCGATCGATAACCCCGCGATTAGGACTTCCTAGACAGGTCGAAATCTCCGATCTCACTAAACCTGCTAGGCGATTTTTTATGTTACTGATGAGTAGTCGGAGATTTGGTTAGTTTCAAGTTAAACATCACTCACAGTTGATCGCAGCTTTTGCATTCCCATAGACTTTCCAGTCTACTCCTTTCGACAAGAAGCACTAGGGTCAGTTGGATTTAACAGACGGTAACTGTGTCTCCTCTGGAGTCTAGTACTTCTTTTCGAATGAAGCTGGCTGGATAGTCTGTGGGAATGCGACAGCTGCGCTCGAATGTGAATGACATTCAACTTGGTATTAACCAAATCTCGGAGTACTTATCAGTCTTTGTTAGTTGGGTGAAATTTAGTGAATCCAGTCAGAACGTGGACGATATGCATAGCTGACAGGCTGGCATTTTTTCAGACCAACCGGTTAGACGTGCGCTATACCGTGGCTGTATTCACTCATCAGTCGTGCGATTTTTACTTCTTTGGTTACATATGTCAAAGTTGACAGCTTATACGCGGCATTCTTATTTATCGAATGCAGATGCCCTTCAACGTCAAGTCTAGACAAGTTTGTTCGATATCACACCCTTCCACTGCTATTCCACCTTAACCGTTGCAGTCGGCTGCACGTAGTCTGCATACTCCTATATCGATCCAGGGTTTTCAATAACATGACCGTTTTTCTACCGGACCCAAACGACTCATGTTTTCGAAACAGGTGCCTTGAGCGGGATACTTTTTCTTAAGTTCCATTTCAACATGGATCACTACAGAACACAAATAACCAATAACTAACGAAGCTTTTTCTTTTCTGTGTTATTTCGTTTGATTTTATCGTCTCATCCTGACTACGTCGTCATCCAGTGTATATAACTGATGTGGTGGTAAAACCCAACTTCACTCAATCGCCTTCCTCTGCGTATTCTCATAACTGTTGATGAGTGTTAATATGAACCTGCCACCGTCAGACATACTCTTCCGTTCACATTCGTCTTGTCAACGGTCTGAACTGCGCAACACGTTTCCGTTTTGGCCACATCATTATCGTTATCCGTTTTCTCCGTTTCTCAATCTTCGTAAGCTTGTGTGACAGGCAGGATCTACCGACACTTTTGCACACGCACTCCGGGTGCTTTATACCGATTTGTCTGTATTTGCCACCCGGGTTTACGTCCCATGTGTCGTTTTGTCCACGCGGGCGATCCGTTCACTCTTGCACTCTCATCGCGCACTTGTGTGTATACGCCTGTGATTGCTCGTGTACATGTGCACGTTTGTCTATGACTGTCTTCAATGCCCAGACAACACGCTCCACTGCCAGCATCGGATGCATATGATTATCAGTGAACCGTTCACCGTTGCCGCTACCAATCCAACCACATAGTCGACCAACAAAAACCGGCAAATCATCTTCGACTACCACCTCAGGGTCAATCAAACGGTTGAACTCCACAGGGCGCAAACACCGCTGCTTTCGCTACGAACGAAGATTGTTGCCTCTGCCGTTGCCGGTTCATGTTGCCACAACTGTTCGTTTGGGCAAGCTTCAACTTGTGGGTTGTTGGGTGTGCTTATGCACATTGTCCCCGAGACCTGCCTCAGTATTCTGCAAACGACCACATACCTGCAACATTTGCGTTCACTGGGTGGATGGATTGTTGTTTGTGTTTTTGTGTGTCCGGTCGCCGCGGTTCGTTCTTAAATTCACTTACCTTCCTAGCATTTGAAGGCGCAAGATGTAACCCTAATTGGTCTATTCTACAGCCAAACTCCACGAGCATGTGCACAGACTGAGCCACATCCAACGCTCTAAAATGATCTATATCGTCCGTCGTTAAGCGTGACCCTGTTAACGTCCGTGATCTTAGTTATTATCAAATGAATGCCAAAAGTTTACAGCGGTCTTAACCGCTTCGTTGAATTGCAGTCGGCGGGATTAGTTAATGTTTGTGCAACAGGGCATATTGCAACTGTGGATTAGGTTTTAGTATTATTGTAGCAAAAAGTTATTCAATAAAACACGATCTTTATTGTCCAGTTCACGCGTCCCTACGTCATCTGTGTGTTCGTGTTTGCGAATCGGAATTCATCATGAGCTCTTCTGCCTGGTTTATGTGTGACTGGTGCTTTCTGTCATGAGTGCTTTGCCTGTAGTTTCTCGTCTATGGGTCCGATTTTGTTGAGTTGTGACTCATCCGGTCACCCGTGTTGTCAGCAATCCACTCTCTGCGTGCATTGGATACACCTTACTGTCGCGTTACGATATTATACCAAGCGTTAGGTCAATCACGCCTCCGATCTGGTCACCGATCACATAACGACTCGTTATACGCAATATTTTACGGAGGTCCACTCTTAGCGTTGTTCGCTGTAATGATGACATCATAGTCTTTTCCCTGTCCTTAAATCTCTCATGTTATGGTCAGAATACTGTTTTGGTGATCTTGGTTACAAGCTGTTGCATGCAGTCCGACAAAGGCTGCTCTCTCATTCACAATTATGCCTAGTGTTCAACAATTCAGCGCCTGTGACCAATTACAATAATCCTTCCACAATTGTCTTTTCATTCTTTGAATCTATTTGTTTTTCATTGAATGTCATGCGTCCAAAACGCTTGAATTTGTAATGCCTTTATGACGAGCTATCATTTATGTAGTGTTTCTGTTATCGTCTAACAACTCTGTGAACTATGTTATTGAACTGCTGAATGGGTTGTTCAGTTTCAATTCGACTAATTTCGGTTACCTGTTGATCTGGGATTAAGCGTTTTATTCCATACATCAGAATGGATCATGTCGTTTAACATTCCGAGTGATAATGTGTATGTGCTAAACAGCAAAGGCGCGTACTCATTCTACTCTGGAAAACATGCACACCATTTGGAATTATTTATATGATAAGACTTTGCGTATATGGAAGAATATGAGTTGTTTAACCAAAGTGCGATTACAAGTTTGTTTGTTTTTGTCTTTGCTTTGGTTGTTACAGGAAGGCCGCTTGAAATTGTTGACCGCTTTCCGCACATGATTAACGTAATGTCATCAGTCCGCACATTTGTTGCCTAAGTATCCTTAGGGGTATATTCATCGAATTCCGTTTTCTTCGGTATCTTGACTTCATGCATTTGTTGATTTTAAGTTGCGCCCACCGTATGTGTGTGTATGTGCATTCAATCACGGAGGTTTAATCTATCCACGCGAAAGATTTATCTAAACTACCAGACGCCTAACACCACTGTTTTCACCAGTGAGCGTTTAAAAAATGGACTCGTCAGGTAAACAACGCCACAGTTGTAAGTGTTTGTCAACTGCTAATAGATAATCGAGGTGTACAGATTACACTGGCTGAGCCACATTCTCTGTATGCCTACAGGGCATCTTCTACCTTGGTCTTCAGTGTGCAATATAATTGATGTTCGGAAGAAATCTTTAGGTGTTCTTGCTACGTAAGCCTTAACCACTTCACATGACAGAGTCAGAAGGTCTTATTTGTCTGATTGAAAGTCAGCGGACAACGTGTATTGCTTATTGGGAACACTGTCAGATATACAATGGCGCTGACATTGGTACGCTTCCGTACACACTTCTGTTTTGCTGATGCTTCCCTTAATTTCGTATGTCGCAGTCAAGAGCCATAACGTTTATGAATTTGGCTCGAAGCGTAAGGTACGCCTGTAAGTCCTCCATGTTTAGTTAAAAGAACTGTTATCAGATACGATGTAAACATCCAATGTCTGTAGTGAATATGGCAACTTGTTTGCTGCTACACTAATACGCTACTCGATAAAATTATATGACTGCCCCATCTTTTAGTGATGGCTACTCGACAACAACCGTTTTTTACAGTAACCGAACAGATGTTGTTAAAAAGTCGAGCTGAACGTTGTTCAAATAAATCTTGCAGGTAAGTATTTATCCACCAAATGTGAATAATAACCACGACAAGTCTGTGTCTGAACATTTCAGGTTGCCCTGATGCGCTAGCAACTTCGATATCGAGTGCCTTGAGAACCGTATGGGCATCAGCACTTAGTCGATACTGTCTTACCAGTTATATGAGTTGACTTATTTGGAAAGAGGGGGAATTCTTACGTCCAACAGTTACAGCTGAACATCGTTGCAAGGAGTAACGGTATCCTCGGAGTATAAATTGAGATGTTCTGCTTTGTAATCACGGTCCCTCATCAATTTTAGAAAATGAAACTAGTGTTCTGGCTTTTGAATATAAGACTTAAGATCTTGATTACTGTTTACTATAAACAGTTCACGGACAGACAGGACTGAAAATCTCTCTCTATAAGAACAGTAAATGTCTACTGCCACTAGGTCGACTGGAGCTTACTCCTTCTTTCCGAAGACCATATCAATACCATCTGTATACCACAGACTCATCCAGATTATTTTTACCACTTGGGCAAACCGGGTGCTGTTACTGAGTTCATTAAACAGATTTCAGTGTATAATCATTGATGCTGTATTCATTTTGTTATTCCTCGACCATGGAGTGCTATTTGGTGTTTGTGGCACAGTTCTTATGGAGAACTTGAGCTTTCAGCTAAGCTCAGAAGCGCTTGTTGCAATAGAGTCTGATCGCGATGTGCGTTGGTCATCTTGCCTTAATAAGACGTCGTTTTCTTCTCCGTCTCGCTTGTACAATGTCTTTTGATCTTCTCAGATAGAGCCTGCCAGAATCTCTGGATCCCTGGAGTCTTTTGACAGTTTTTCCTATGCTTAGCTTCACTTGTTAAGACATAAAAATCCTCCCTCTTTCCGCATCAGTCATTGCATATTTTTGTAGCAACGCGTCGACAGACTACTATTTCGATGGAGCTTGGTCATACGATAACCTGATCACGGTGCTACCGGCAACTGCAACGTTAATTAGGCGGTGACGCATATTCGGTTCCCAGTGCACCTGAAGTCAAAAGGATTAGCGCATCAACTCAGAGGTACCATAGTCATCTACGATAGCCGTATGATTTTGTCGCAAGGTGTGTTTGTTATTTTCAAATTGTTTTACCGGTTTTGTGTAAACAGTTTACAAACATAGAATATCTTGACCGTCTTTTCGGATCCATTCCTTTCCATTCTCAGCTTCAGGTGATCAAGCGGTCTGGACAAATTACCCGGTCTAATCACACTTTTTTTTTAGATTAGTGTTTTCAAAGCCTATACAATCAACTTGCACGTCATCCTTTTGTTTAGGCTACTAATCATCCTTAACGTTTGTAATAGAATTATATTCAGTCGTTAACGGTTTAAAGTTTTCAGCTTGTTCTTGATTTTTTTTCTATGTAGTATAGCTTACAGGTTTTAATTCTCGTATTTTGTGTCGTTTCTATTTTCAGCACCTCTATCCATAGAGTACCGTTTGCTTCTAATCAGAAACCAGGTTTTCGTGTGGTGCTCACAGCTATTCGTGATAGTAAGTTTGTTTTTTGTAACTTTCGGATAGACTCATTTGACCACCTGTTATATGTGACTGAATGTCTTAGTTACCGACTGCCTACAAACACAGACGCAAATCACGATTCCATGTGTCCATCTTCTATTTCATGCGGTTTAGCCGATAGTAACAGTAAAGCGGCGATAGTGTGCCTAATGCTTCACTGTGCCGATTAGACGAATACCCTCGGATTACGTTGATTATGGTTACATTTTTCTAACAAATTTCTTACTAGTGCGATGTGAGTTGTTTACTGATGAGTCTGTTACATGTCGGTTGTTTTGTTTCAAACAGCCCATTGTTAATTGCGTTCATTAATTCCTCCTCATGCTTATTCGTTAGGTCCAGTTGTTTTCGCCCGTGTGTTGCGATGTGCTCAGTACATGCTGTTTGAGCTATTTCCAAGTTTAATGTCTGTATGAATTGATGCTAATGGAGTGAAAGTGAATTTATATACCACCATTATTATGTGTATTCATGTGGGATCCGTTTTGCAATCCATTACGCGGGCAGCCACATGACCACCCACGTGATCGACATTTCCTGTCAACCTTATTATAGCAGCCAATTGCATGCAGTCGGCCCTGACCACATTTTGATCTAGTGACTCAAACAATACATGTGTCTGATACTTTCAAGGATAGGCGAGCTGGCCGAGAATTTTCCTGGAAGTGAAACATCCGGCTAATTACTGGTGTCATTCTATCGATAACAACTCAGAAATAGGTTTGGAATTTATACTGCTCACTCAAATAAGATTGTTATTTGTAATAGGTGGTTTGAGCTCAACTCACATGAACTAGTATGGTTACGCAATTTAATCACCACAAATTAAAAATGGCAAATGGCGTAATGTTTTTGATTGCTCCTCAATCGGCCACATGATACAAACATACTTCTTACGAATGGTACAAGTTTTTACCATCGGAGAACACCGTGTGTTCTACCAATTTAATTGTCATTTGAAATATTCTATCTTGATGACCAGTCAACTGGCTTACATTTTGTTTTCCATTAGCCAGTTTTTGAGTACCTGCGGCTCGGATACTATAGGCAAACTTCCGGTGGTTACGAAACCAACGGGCTACATTTTTGTTTGGAGCTCCTGGGGGGCCTACTAGGCTCTTTTCCATCTGTTAATGTCAACGGTTTGCATTGTTACTGCTGCCAAAAAAAGAAATCGTGCATGATATCGAATGATATCAAAAGCGTTCTTCTGAACACAATTTTATTACCAGTCAGTATATGACTGCGACATTATGGATTAGCAACCACTGGTCATTTGCTAGTGGATGTAACGGATTTGAGATTCCCAGATAACGTGTCATGGTAAGTACCCGGCATTGTAAAGTGAACTAACTTTAATGCATTGACATGTTTGGGCCAAGTGTGTGTGTCCGCGCCAGATAATGTGTAGCCAGAATGCGAGCCGACACTCAATATTTGCAGCACTTAACGTCTCTCTTGCTGGTTCATCGTAGAATAGTCACACTGTATGCAGGGTTAGTTTAGAGGAGATGGGTATCACTTGTAATTGTTAGCCCGAAGGTGAAACCAATAATTATGGGAATGTTCCCAGTGAAACAGAAGTGACGACGTGATAAACGTTTATGTTCTACAATTCATTCTCAAGCCAGTAGATTTACAAAGGTTTCGTCGAAATGTGAGGCAGGCCGCAAGATCCGTGAAATGAGAAATATGTGACATCGAAGGCGAACGCCAGAATCCACATAGTTGGTTAAACCTAAGCCTCATGCTAACCAAACGTTACGTCATACGGTCGGAATCAAAGGTTTGTCTGCGTCTAGACTGATGACGTTTAAGCACTGGCTATAACTTTTGAATTCGGGTAAGCTTTCTAAAATGGACCAACTAAAGATATTTCTTTTAAATGCGAAAACCGTGATCGAGTGTGAGCGTTGTTCATCCCGCGGTAACTACTGCATCTTAGTCGTTCTGAACTGGTCGAGAATGTTAGTTAATATGGCTGTTCAAGTTGATTGGTAGTTCTAGCGTTCGGCTGTTTACCGACCTTGGCATTCAGATTGCAAACATTTCGTCACCAAATTAAGCAATAATAGAATCGCATAGTTGTGTGTTATTCAGATGTCAACTTGAAAGCGACACTTATGACGTCCATCAGAATCTTCATAAGGTACTAGACTATTGACTATTGGTTGATGTTCTTGTACTTTCCGGATACTTGCTCTCTTTTTACTTTATACTGATAGATAAAATTCCACACGCTATATTCCTGTGAAAATATCTCTGACTTTTACAACGAAATCGATTTGCTAACCCTTTTTTCTATTTCCTGGTGAGTTAGATCTAATGGCGTTGACTTCCTTCAATCGTATTCAATTTCTGTTTGTGTGCCCTCTCGTGTATGTGCGTGTGTGTACACAGTTATTATTCAAGAGAATGTCTATCTTCTGTCTAGCCACCACAACGACATGTCCACCTAACAGTTTCTATTGTGGACCGCGTCCTACACCTGTGCTTAATCAGTTGGATATTGCTTCCCAACTCTACCTTGATCGACGGCCTTATGGTGGCGGTAGTAGTTCTCTTTCGATGCCCGGCTCTTCGGCCGCCATGCGTCGAGATTCCTCCTCGGGGAACTCGCTACAGCAGCAGCAACAACAACAACAGACTCTCGGCTATTGTATCGCCGATCAGACATTGTGTGACGGGATTTCCAATTGTGCTGATAGTCTTGACGAAAGTCCAGCTCGGTGTTCAAAAGTTGGTGAGTTTTTGTAATGTAGTGAGAGATTTGTTGTACCAGAAAATGATAACAGTATTTGTTGTGTTAATGTAACCAGAAACATACACTGGCATTGCCTCCTGCAATCAGTTTTGCTAATTCGATAGCCTTCGGATTGCTTAATTGGTTTTGTATACTGCGGGATTGTCATTGTTAATTACAAGATGGCATGAACCGATCACCTTTGTGGTTCCTAAGGAAGTTTTTCGCTTTCATTTTGAATAATCTCCTCCTTCCTTTTGTGGTATGGTCCTAGCCGGTTTGCACATGCGTGTCTTCCGATTCCGGTAAATTCAGACACCGAATGGTCATGGTAACTGTATAGTCCTAACGTTCAAGTAAATCCCTCGATGTAGCTTTCATGTTTTTTTTCTCTCTGTAAGCTTTCTTCCACACCTATCCGTAATGCAAAGTTTGAGGCTTGACTAACACTTTGTCTGGGCTAGTTTGATTAGTCGGTGTTTATGCTTCATCAGTTTTTGTTAGGTTGTTTGATCCCTGTTGTTCTCGGTATGCACCCACCTTCGCTGTGGTTCTTCAGGAAATGCTCCTGTTCATCCTGATATCCTTTACTGTCACACCACTCTTCTCACCACAGTTGCCGTCACATGCTTTGAAGACTGGGAAAAGGTGAAGGACGGCTGAGTTCTCCGGACTTACTTGCACTCACTTCCGTCCACTTTTCATTTGATCAGTCAGTCGTAGCGGGGAGAAGCAGCCACATCAATGGATTTTCTACACGGGTTGTGCACACTCATCATCCCCGTTTAGTTCGCTAGTCATCATTTATGCTTGAACGCTCTTGTCGGCTTCATCTGCTTATTCGTTCTTTTTGACTCAACGGCGGTCTGTGTGATCCCACTGATCATTTGGCTGTTGTGACTGGTCAGACAAGATTTCCGTCTGTGTTGCTCTTCCATTGTTGTTACAGGCTTGTTAGGCTTTGACTGTTTCGATGGTTGCAAACTCGGAATAGAAGGGTAGATTTAACACACTCATTGTAAACGTATCCTTACCAACTAAGCTGTGCATTCTGTCTTTGTTTAGTTTGACAGATTATCTGTGTCCTGTCCTCTATTGTTTCCCGTGTTGTTTGGGCGCTGTGAGATCAGCCCACATGGTATTGTTGAATTTATAGGCCATTGCTGACCAATATTAGAGGATCTGGCCAGGTACAGAATCGAATGCTGCTCATAGTTGACCACATAGATTGTTCAACCACGCCTTTTCGGAAAGAAACATTAAGCTCAAATTTCATTGTCGTTAAAGGTTGTCACTTATGTGATGGTCAACTATATTTACTTTCGCGTTATATAATGGATGTTTTACTTCAAAACTTCTGTTTTATTTTCTACTCTGATTTTGTTGCTATAACACACTCAGTATGTCGGATAAGAGTCGTTTGTTGTTACGTGTTGAATTTTACGCTCTGATTCATACGCTTCTCACCTGCCCTTATGATTACTCTATGAATCGTCAGTGATCTGTAGGTTGCAACTATCAAACGTCTACGTTGATCGTAAACACAACTAGTGTGTTTACAGGCTGTTACTGCTGCAACACTAAATTTTCATAATGTTTTTTTTGCAGCATGTTTTTGATTTTGAAAAAAAATTACAGACAGTATTGCTTTAGAAGGCATAACAATTTGGCCACAATCAGATTGTAGTTTGCCTTTTGATTTGTACAACATTTTCCACTAGTTTTCGTCTTAAGGTTTACGTCACAATCCCGGCAGATATCGGAATGTATTGTTCTCATAACCTGAGGATCATCGACCACCGGTTTTTGTTATCAGTTCTTCCGGTGTTCACCTGCACACGGAGTTCCTCTGTCTCACTGTGATTATTTTACCTAAGTATCTCTTCAGGCCGGAAGGGGTTTAGATCCATTCTTCTCGGATGTAACAAAGTTAGACTTTGACCTTTTTGGTAATGCGATTGAAAGCACTGTCTACTCCTTCGATGTTGATTGTAATGTTTGTGTACGCCTGCATTCCCGTCGGTTGTTTTTTCTCCGACTCTACTGTAACGGATTGGAAATTGTTTTCGAAACTTGCCGCCTATTTTTCCAAAGTTAGTGGTATTCAACGCTCATCTTAATGCTATCGGAATGTTGGGTGCTCACGCAAAATTCTCAAACAAATTCTCACGTAACGCTTCTCATCCTTTGCATTTAGAGTTATTTCGTTGCGTTTTAAATTCATCTACTCAGTGTTTGTTCAAAATAATTTATTGTCGGACATCAACGTACCGAATTTGTTCACTTTTGCATGACAAAACCACAATAGCTATTGTAGTTTTCCCTCATCTTATTACGTGGTTATTTTTTGTCCTTTTTTAAAGAAAAATTACTCGCTTTATTTTGGTCGTTCATATGAGTTGTCCCTCACCTCTTGATGAATAAAACGCCAACTCTACTTGGCTCAAACGACAGCATAATCAGCATCCTAGAGAGCTCCCTGACCATCCCTCAACATATGGGCTTGATACCATTCTCCAGTGCACTAATTTGATACCTAGAGTATGCTAGCAGTATCAGTATAGTCTGCGACGCTGCACAGGTTGTCCATGATCTCTTACACAGATTTGCCATGTAAATTCGCTGTTGCGATCAGTACTTTGTGCGAAATGCAAGTCACCAACTGTTTGTGTTTATCTTTTGATGGTCCAATAATCACGGTAGCTGAAAAGTCTGTTCATCTGATTTCTGTCATCGGGTGGTTCGTTCCATTGAGTCAGCAACCGAATATCCAAAGCTCTGGAACAACTTGTGATACTCACCGAACTTCGTTAGAGAGTGTGGCTTGCAACACACTTGTGCACACACTTCAGATAATTTTTGTTGTTTGCATCACAAGGCTTTTCGTGCTGACGTGCGAAATAGTGAATCACATAGACTGTCAAGCTACTCAGATCTGGACACAGCAATGACAGTCGAATTAATCTGAGTTTGAGTACCCACATTCCAAACGCTTGATAGTCGACGTCGTTACCTCGACATGCCCTCGCCATCATTCAGTATACGGCTGCGTTACTTGACCTGCTCGTATGGTGGATGGTGTTCTGAGAGTGTCTGGCTTGCGAGTGCATGCTCAGATCTCCGCTTATGCGATGAAATTCTTCGGTGGCGATCTTCCAAAAGCGTTAAGTTTAACATTTTGATATGCTCGTTTAACCACGAAACTGTAAATCTAGATAATTCGAATACGTTTTTGAAATGTTAACGTGTACAATTTTTAAATGCCTAGGTCAGCGTAAAAGTGGCAACCAGCTAGTGTACGACATGGCTCCGAAGGATGCATCGTGGGGACTTGACTCCGTTGAACTTTAATTGTTTGTGGGCAGTGACTTAAAACGTGGTGTTCACGGGTGTTTGAACGCAATCCGACATTACTGGCCGAACTTCAAACTCCTCAGTATTCTTGTCTGCCCTCTAGTTCAGTTTATTTGCTTGTTTGCATTCATTATAGCCCCTAAAAGCGTACATAGTTGTACAGCCTGAGTCATTTCCTAGTGTCATGGTGGAAGTCATGTTTTGTTGTCAATGCTTGTTATCATGTCACAAATAATGTGCACTTTTGGGTTTCTCCTTTCAGTAAATAAATGTAAAATTTGTTGTTTGATAATACCTTCCGTTGAAAATGCATTGGCTTTTTCTCCATATTTCACGGAATTATCCAAATACAACCATCATTTTTAATGCAAGATCGATAGTTTGAAAAACGGTGTATTCTCGATATGGGCGTTGTCGCCAATTAAATTGATGGGAGAGTCTACGAAGGCGATAGTAGGAAGTTTGAACGAGGGGGGATAGTAGACAGCAACGCCTAATGGTCTAATTTAGATTGGTGATAACTTAACCAGGGAACTCCTAAGGATGAACGATTATTGGTTTGAGGAAAAACAGCCAACCAAGTGAAAAAATTATTTCAACAAAATATCATTTAGTAAAACCCGTTGGCAATTTATTACCCTCTATTCCAAGTCGCTTCAATTCACAAACTGACCCGCATTTTGCGGACTAATCAATGAAAGGCATCAGGGCGTCTTTCGTAGCCGAATTCGTTCAACATTGAGGAGCTGAAAACATGTATTTCGCGTATTTAACGATCACCTTCGTTCATCCAATCAGGTCAAGAACAGACGACAGGGTGCCCGAGTTGTATTAATCGAAAAGGTGTGCGACATGTTTTATCACACCAAGGCAGTACAGTAAGTATAAAACACGAAACTGAATTCCCGTTTAAAATAATACAACGATAGTACATGTTCTGTCAACGGTAACAATGTTGATGTTAAAGAATTAGCATAATGCTCTTGTCGACTGAACTACATGGTTTCAAGCTCTCAAGTGTTATGCATTCTGCTGCTAAACAGGCGCCCGACTAATAGTGGCATACGTACTTCCTCCCCTCATCGAAACGCTAACCTAGATCATCACAAACGTATGTATAATGCAGACACGTGTTCAACACACAACTCTCAACCTACACTACCAAGATTGTGTTTGTCAAACGTACAAACTTGCACGCTTCGGCTACTGGGGTGACTGTTTCCAACCGACCCTGCCTGATGGGTCTTGCAATTGCACCTGGCAAGCTGTTGCGACAAATAGTTATCGTACTTGCCATCACGGGCTTATGAGGCGAATTCTTCTGATCGCAATCCACGTGCGTCCTCGTGTAATCCGTCGACTGACCACAGTGGTTCTGTTGCTCACCTGCTACTGTGCCGGTCACTCGCAGGCAGTTGTATCATTCACCTTTCCAATCCTTGTAAGTTTCGACTTCTGAAACTTCTGTGATACAATTCTTTCGAGAACAAAATGTTTCGCTCAGTAGTAGACTGAGGGAACATCAGGCGCGATGTCATTTACTTTTCAAAAAAATGTTTGCACTGTTGCAAACACTCCTGACGAAGACGATTCGAAGTAGTTGAAACGTATTACAACTTGCTCGTAACATTGTTTTATTCTCAATGCATCTACCAGTTTGCAGAGTGTATCGAAATTAATTCGTTCTTTCAGGGAAATAGTTTAAATCGCATCCATGTCAGATCAGTCCTCTTCTTTTTTGTTCAAGTGAACTCATTTTCGTATTCGGGAACTATTCCAAGTTCTCGGATTAAATAATTCGTTGAGCCAGAAAAGCAGACCACCCGATGGCAGTCTTTAGCTGTCAACCCGTTGTTTTTGCTATGCTATGTTTACTAGACGTACTTTTCAGCCCTATCGTCATTTTTATATCCAAATATCAACAAACTTTAGAACGTGGGAACCTGTAATCTCTAACTGACTTTCAGTCAGAGGTTGGTAACTTACATAATCGCGCCAAACTCGTTCCTCACATTAACTTTTGAACCTATGTATTGGATTATGTTAGGTAGTATTTTCACTTGTCGCTATTATGATTTAATTGTTCACGTAACATTTGCGAGGTGAAGGAGCAGTGACTTGACACTTGAGAGCCTTAAGAAGAAAAACCTGAACTCAACGACTTTGTGTTGTTCCAGTGAAGTTGATTGCTGAATTCCGGTCGATTTCCGCATTCCAACGTGTGTTATGATACCGATTGCACACTACAACGCACCTGATATCTTCCGATGGGAGAAACTCAGGGTTACACAGTTTATAGAATAATAGAGGTACCGATTTTGTCCACGTCCTTATTGTTTCTGAGACGTATATTCGCGTGTTAACTTAATGTAGCATCATACACCTTCGTTAATTTGATATAGATCAAAAGCGTTTATCCGACGTCTCGACATACTTCCAAAAAGAATTTTATCTTCCTTCAGATATTTCCAGATAGCTTCCCTTGAATTGGTACTGTCCTCTGATCCACTTAATATCTTTTATCTTGTTTGCATCTTGTATGGCTTGCTTATTCTAGTTTCGCTACGCCAGTAACGTCGTATATTGTCTGGATCTTTCATATTGATCCATTTGGGTTAGAAAATGTCATTTTCTTCTATTCATCCGACAACTGTACGTCACTCATCGCCCAGGTTAATCTGTTTTGCTAGTTTGCACCTAACAGGTTGTAAGCGACTCTGTCTAACATGTATGACAATTCAAAAAAAAAATCGACACTAAGCTGTTTGGTAACGACTTAGAAAGTCGGGTTTGACAAGCATTCCCGCTTCGACTCCAGGCAGAAATGATTTCTTGTTACTCTTTTGTTTAGTTGAATATGGTTTATTGGATCAATTATCACATGCTTTCCCACTGGGACAATTTTGCATCAACGGATCTCTGCACTCTTGTTACAGTTACCTGAGGAAGCAAATCGTGTTCATCGTAATCGGACATTTTTCCTCTAGTCAGCTATGTGTTGTGATTGTTGTACGGTTGTGTGCCTGATTAGTCAGTCGAACGACATTTTTTTCGTGCAATCTCGTGTCCGGATTGGTTTCATCCGAATCGCTAATCCTAGTATGAATGTTTCGCGAGTCACTTTTCCATGCTTATCAGTAATATTGGTACCTGTAATTTTCTGTACTCTTTGTTTGTATAAGGATGGCTGGTAGTTTTATAGAACCCGTACATTCCCCAACAACACCGACATGCATCGTGCATAAATCTTGTAAGAATGTGTATGTATTTGAAGCTACTATTAATAATTGGCGACTTGTGAGGATATTTAATGTTTTTAAGCCAATACTTTTCATATGTGTCCCCTGTCAATTGATCGACATAGTCAGCGTCGATTATATTACATGGTAATTAACCAAGTGTGTTTGTTAACGTGTGCAGATAATTCAGCTTGTGTGACAACGCCCATTTATTGCATAAATTTCACTTTTTCCCTTTCCAAGTTTTGGCGTGTCCAAATGAATGAAATATGCGTTAATACCACTACTGATCAGCCAACGATGCACATCATTCACAAAGTATAACTTGGTGCTTTTCTTTTCTTACAGAACAGCAATATTTATGATAGTCGTTTTTACAGTATTTATCTGAATGAACTTGTCACTGTTCGTGATGTCTTCTATTGTAAACTAACGGGCATAGCGTTACTAGTTTATATGGAATTAGTGCATGACCTTTTAGTGAATGATTTCATTTTCTTACTGTTAATTTGCCGCTTCCCTCAAAAGAAGTGTCATAGGTCATTTTAGGCGTCATAAATGGCAACTGCCAGAAATTAATCCGAAGTAATCATTTTACATTGGAAATAAATCGACTGTTAAAACTGATGCTAATGACCTTTCATTCTTGAAAGGAATTTGTATACTTTGAAAGCTACTGCTCTCGTTTTCGTCATGCAAATTGTCCCATCAATCCAAATGATCCAAACATTTTTCCGAAAACGCTGTTATTTGATTTGAGGTGCTTTTTACTATTATTGCCTTCGAATCTGTTCGTCACAGCTTACCTCAGTAATACTTTAGATGTTGTTAGCTCTTTTTGTTCTATCGTCACAATGTTCACTTGGAGCAGCTTCCGCACATCAAATGGTGTGCAATAGTGTAGTCCACAGCCAGGCTTAATACTTATAAGAGCCGCTTTTAATGAAGTAGATCAGCAAGCTTTGTTCTTCTACAGTGCTAAGTAAGTAGATGTCGCTTCCTCAACTGCTGCAGCAGTTGCGTACGTATGTATCGAAGGGAAAATAGAAATAGGCACCTGTGGCGTCAGTCATTATATAAGTAAGCACTGAAGTCCTCTCCGGTCGGACACATACAACCTTTCACTGCTACTGCGAAACTATTTGCTAGGTCACAAGAAATACGATGTTATAGCAAACATGACTGCTCCCATGGAAAGCATATACACCAACAGGTAATCCATCATAGTTTAGTCAAAGACGCTAGAGTTCTTATATTATCTTATTTTGTGTGAAATCGAACAGAATTAGTCGTATAAGCAAGGAAAAGTTGCGTTTGTTTTATTGTTAACCAACGCTTTGCGTGCTTGTAATTTTGGCAGTTTGGTTCAACAAAACAAGTGGCACTCTTTCTGTTCCTAAACTTTTAAAACTATAAATTCAACCGTGTCATATTGTGCATTCCGAACTGTAACAAAACCTTGAAGTTGAAGCTATTGTGAGGCCGTTTCATCACACAATTATAATAATGTTATGCTCACTCTGAAAATAAAACACATTCGTACAAGAAACTGGTATCCATGGTCAATGTTAGATTAACGGATAAGGCTGTTAAACGGTTCTTCAACTCACTTTCTTGAGACTCAAATCTGTGCTGAAACTTGTGTGGACGGAGGCTAATGCAATCCAACACCTGCTGAACCGAGCATCGACTGGTCATGACTTGTTGAGATAACTTGCTTGCCGAAACCTGGGGGTCTTTCTCTACGGTGGGGGCAGAACCTCTGTCACGGAAACTCTTTTAAAGCACCGGTCTTTCATCCATTGCATCAACAACATCTATGATTGTTTTCCCTCTGAACTCTATGTAGGCTTCTCCCGAGCTCGGATTCGATTAATTCAGTCAAACCAACTCGGTCTCATCGGTAACTTCTAATAACAGTGTTCATTAAGTGGGACAGTCAAACCTTGATTTGTTCTTATCAGCTGCGCACGGTGATGATGTTTAGATCCGAATCAGAGAACCACCGTGAGATAGCATGTCGGTAGATTTGTACACTGATGGAGATTGACTATGGGTTGTGCTAATTCACCAGTTAACTTGGACAGGAAGACACAAATGCTTCCAATATGAACTGAATCGGTTCTTTCATTCCACTGAGTAGCTAGTTAGGGATTTAGGGCACTCGATAGAACAGTTCATTCCGTGTAGGTGTTCGGCTGTGGTTTTGAAGTGTACCAGTACACTTAGTACGAGCGGTTATGTCTTGACAGAATGCCGTTACCTTACTTCGATTGGTGACCTGGGCGCGATAGGCCAACTTACGTAGATCGTTTGCTGTACTAAGTGTCAACTTGGTAGAAATCCGCACTCCCTGTTTTCAACCTGTTTCACGATGAACGTAAAGTGAACAGGGATGACTGCTGACTTACGTGTACAATGTAGATCGGAACTCATAATAAGCATGCTTAAGTACCCGACCATTAAGAGATACCGTCACATAAAAGATTAGTAGGGAGAACAATGCAGGAAAAGCCCAAACCAACTTCAGCGGATACCACCCGGTAAATATAAATGAAACGTAATGGATAGATGGTGTGCATCCAATGGTTGGCTTCCACTGTTTGGCTGGCACGTAACAAGCTTCAGGTTAACACATTTTCATATTTAGTCAACTACTCTCGGTATCTACCCTTATCTCGACCAGCCACACTACTGGAGTGCGATTGTCTGCGTCTAGCCTACTCTCAGCCGTACTGCTCCGTTGGCACAGTAGCCAGCAGATCCCTACGCCACTCACATGAGCCAGTTTGTCTTGTCTGAGCTATGCCTAGATAACCTAAAGGCAGAATGGACGTGCAGTAGTTTGCCACCTACCCTGGACAATGTGTGCCCAGATTTGGAGACTGCGATCGATCTACTTCTCTGAGTGTTTCAGTCCTGTCTTCGGCTGTCATAACAGCCGCCAGACTACTACTGGGATGGTGACCGCTCTAGCCTTCGAGACAGGACTGACCCGACTTGTCCGGCCTTAAGGGCGACGACCGAAGACTATGACAATTTGAGTGGATCATGTACTCACAAACAAACGAACGGTTTACCAGAGATATCTCTGTGCATCCTACGTTGTATGAAGACACGGACGCACTCAGTGCCCACCGTGTATCTGTCAGCTTTCGCCCCACATTAGCTTGGAAACTGGGTACGGGCGCGCTAGCCTTGTTTGCTCCCTGCTCCAGGTGGATCTGTGTTCTTTCGCTCCGTAAGGGTCGGCCAATCTCTGTCTGTCAGTCTGCCCATAGGCTTAGTAACCGTGCGGCCTCGTTCACCGCTGAGACCCAGGGAACCTCCCTGGTACATCTTAGACTGACATCGAGACACGCAAAAGTGATATTGCGACATGTTAAACCAGAAAAGATGTGCGGAAACCTTCACCTAGATCTAGGAAAAAGAAATGTGATTAAAATTTTTTAGTTTTTTTCAAATCTCATTTTTCATAAAAAACGGTCTACTCCAAGTTGGCCATATGCTTCACAAGTGTAAACGTAGTTCAGCTCATAAAATTAATCGATAAGAATGTTAATTTCTGACACGGGTGTGATAGTTATCGCTAGTTGAGAGACAACTGCTCGTTTTTTACCGTAGTTTTCTCATTTCACTGAACACCGTTAGGCCGTTACACCTTTGGTGAGTCAAGTCTAAAATATGGAGTATGTACACCAATAAAATCCAGCCGAGAATCACTGATATTGACAGTAAGGGACTCCACATCCGAAACTGGGATCCAACTGTTGTGGTGCTTTAGTGTGTTTTGTTACAACACTGATGTTCATATATTCAGGTGTCTAGGTGTACACAGTACTTTCTCAAACACTCAGTTCTCATGCTCATGCGATTACTGAATTGAGTTGACGCAAACCTGGCGTTTCTCAACAACCGGCATACATCGAATGTCTTGCCTGTGATCCTCAGATTACCTCTGCATAGCTAATTATTCTTCACATGCTTTCTTACTGTCGCTCAGATTCGGTCAATGGCGATTGGATGGATGGTGATACGAACTCCAGCCGCTGGATATCCGGTTTTCTTTCACTGGGAATCCCGGCCTCCATCGCGATTGCCGTCAGCACCATTGTCATTTTTACCGTCTGCATTGGTGCGGTGATTTGTTGTTGCACTCGTTGTTGCAAACTGAGTATGCGATCCATGCCCTATCCCCGTATCAGTAGATTTCCACCAGAACGTTCCATCGCTTTCGGCAATACTATGGGATCCTACGGAAGGCCTACTAACTTCGGTTCTGCAACAGTGAGTGCACAACTGAGCCAACATCCATCGGCTGATCAAACTAATTTGGCTTCCTGGCTAAATGGTAGTCGACAGCTTCCTGTCACTCCATACAGTCAACAACCAGCCACTTATGCACAGTATTATTCCACAGCCGGGCATCTTTATCCGACGCCGCATTTCCTTGATACAAACCGATCAGATCATTTTCGAAATGAACAGCCACGACTGCAGCGAGATTTGCTCATGTGCCCGGGCACCAAAATGCCTTATTCGGATGACAGATCTCCGGCTGCAAATTCCACAGAGGAACCAGCAAAGCGACAACATAAAGCGCCTTCAGCTCATACCGGAAGCGATTCTTATGCTTCGGTTCACGCGAATCCCACTCGCATTTATACAGGTCACACGGTTGGACCATCCAACGGTCAAATGAGCAGCCCGTCAGTTTACAGAAGTGGTAAGTTTTTGGCTACTTATGAGTAGCTGGATTCTTTGAAGAAAAAAAAGATTAATTCGTTCGTCTCAAACTGCGCTGTAGAAATGTATGGCTAGTGAAATGTATTATCCCCATCACTGATCTTATGCCTCGTTTTAAAAACTAGAGTGGTGGCAAAAGCCATTTCATAAGCGGTCAGTCACATCGTATCAGTTCAATATCGATTTTTGTTTTAGTTGTACACTTTCCAATTGATTTAACGAATCATCCAACCTATCGTTAAGCGTGGTGTTCGGGCTTCATCAGTTTTGCACCTAGAATCTTATCATACTGTTGTCTTAGTTTACCTCACACAAATAATTTCAATCCTCGAATCATTACGTAATCCTATTATATCTAGATAATATGTCGAAAGCGTGATAAACCCGACATTCAATCATTAACTAAACGAAGCCCCCTGGGGACGACTAATCGTCCTCTAAGAGGAGTGGATTACAAAAAAACACTCGAAGTCGAAAAATCCTTCACCGAGAGCAATCAACCCGATGTACATAAAGTTACAAACGTAGATGGACGACAAACAGCACCATCTAAATGGACAGAATCGAACAAAATTCACATGATTATTAAAAACTCCGCAGTGTCATAGGCTGAAATTTCGATTGGAAACGTGAGCGCGAACTGCTTTTTAAGGGTCTTGTTTTTCTGAATGACTTTTTACTATATCGGTGCCACTGCTCAATAGGAGGACGTTGTTGTCGTCAGCCATACTCGAGAGTGATAATTAGAATATGTATCAATTTATTGAAATGATTTAAGACTGATAGAGATCCAAAAAGCGTGAGCTGCTCGTCACCCGTGTTGTAATACTGCCCTACAAAAAAGCAGAAAAACTCATGGTCATCACTATCAGCCTTGGGTCATACTCATGGCTCGGACGTTCGTTGATCCTGACAATATTCTGTCGGGTAGCAGAGAAAAGGAAGAAAAAACAGTGGAGCTTTAGAAATGATTTGAACTTACCGTTAAATGCTGCCCACTGTCCTATCGGAGTGTTTCTGTCCAACTGTGTAGATGGTCTTGAATTCCCAAACCGGGCAGGCAGCACCTGCCAACCCTGCTTAACGGGATGGTTGGACAAAGCTTTCGTAGTCCGTGACCACGTCATCGCATGGCCACCTTGCACTCTCCTCGAACCGTTAGCAGCCATACTGAACGAGGTATGGTGGACGCTGCGTCGGCATGCGGAGTACAGTCCGTGACGCAACCATCGAAGACTGTGCGTTTTCACTATCTCGGTTATCGGTTGCGAACCTGCGCATTTCCCAAACATGCGTCGACGGACTGCCGAGTTGCATACACAGTCAACTCACTCGACGCAGGCTAACTGACGAAGACCCTGGTGATTGGACACCGAGAATTTAGATGCACCTTCCGTACAAGTGGGTCAGGTCTCTGCTCCATTGAGCAAAACTGATCGCACACACGCGTTATAAACTGTACCTTCAATCGACAAATAGACAAGGCTAATACCTGTGTGATATGGTTGTTGTCTAATCTTCACTAGTATGTTCCATTGAAGTCATTAATCATTTAATCGATGAATTTTCTCATCTATTGTCTCACGCGGATGAACGTTATCGATCCTGTAAGTGGACCGAATACGTTGTACAACCGTCCCTAATCAATATTCTCTACCATTACTTCGTTACTCTTACTCAAATCCCTGATCGCAATGGTAGCAGTCCCACTATATTTAACGACCCATCAAAGCATCATCTTGTCATCAATCTGCTCGGTTCAAGTTACTTCAGTGCATGTTTCTTAACACATGTCTATTCCTGAATTCACTAATGGTGCTGTATCCAGCATGAAACAGTAAGGACTTTCAATCGACTCTGCAATACAAGATATCTTGAACTACTTAACGATTTATTCCAACACTCTTTCATCCTGCCTCTTAGCTTTTTATTTTTACTCCTTAAAAGTACTGTGTATTCCAAATGTTTAGTAATTATACATATCACTTCTTGGCAAAGATAGGGTTACATCTCACTCTCTTACTGTTAAGACATGATCTAGTCTATCCATGTGCTTATGCCTTTGCCAAGATCAGAATGTCAACATTTTATGTTTTACTGCCTAACTACTTTTGTGTTCCTTCTTATCAGAAATGATTATCTGTTCACTTACTGGTTATACTTTTCTCCCACTATTTTTATTGGCTCGTAAACGAATGTTTCTAATTCAATCTCTCGATCGCTAAATCATTTATCGAACTACGGTGACATCTCTAGCATAGGTTTTATCGATTTCATTGTTACAGTTAAATGTAATGTAAATTGAATATCACACACATGATCATGACTTTCAGGGCAATCACATTATCTAAGGAGCAAATGGGGCTGGGTTTTTTTTTTTACATCGGCTGGTTCCGTTAATACATTCTCCTTGTGAGAGTGTGGACTGATAAGGATTTGAAATACTGGCAAGTTCTGACAAACACACATCTTAAGTCTGACGAATCTTATCAAAAGGGTCTGACCAAAAAGTCTGTGGAAAGCACGAACACTTGTGAATGATGTTCACCTTCAAGTGCTATCCGAAACGTGACCTCGAAAATACTGTTCTACTCTAATCGTTCTCTGCATGTGCTCCTTTCCAATACCACTTTTTCTACAAGATCTTCATTCGGATTTTTTCTGTCGTCTTCGAGAGCGGCGATGGCGGTGCAGGGAATGGAATAAAAGTGCATATTTCTAAGGCTATGGCAATATTCACTAACCTGGGACATCTCCGGTGCTTAAAGTTCGCGTATATAAGGCGCCAATGAGGGTTGTGTTACTTTAGGGCAGCGAAACTTGGTCGCTCAGGGCAGAAGACGTGAACCGTCATCAGTCATTCGACCACCAATATCTGCGTTCCATCGCCCGTGTCGGGTGGTACCAGCGAGTAATCAACGAGAGGGTTAGGAAGCGGGTATTTGGTAATGATTCTCTTGTTCAATCCTTACATCTACACAGACTTAGATGGTTGGATCAAACACTAAGGGTACCAGTTAGTCGTCTGCCATACCGAGCACCCGTTGCCGAAACTGCGGTCGATTGGCTTAAGTTGAGAGGTGGACAGATGATGACTTGGTGTGAAGAAATGAAGTCGTTCACGAAGGGATTGGCCACTGTAGATCGGGTTCGTTTCCCAGGCTGGGGCCCTCGCGACTCTCAGTCACTAGCTTGAGACGTTAGGTGAGATGGCAGCTAATCGACCTCAGTAGCGTGAATGTTGTCGTTGTTTGTCCGAGTTGTCTGTGAAGTGAGTGCACTTAATGACGCGGAGCAGTGAAAGCCTTAATGAAGCTGTTGACTGTCTTACCGATGACGCCTTACTCTCACTTACAGCTCGGTTGTTTGTTTGCAAGGTGTGGACTCCTTGATGTTGTATGTTTGAATATAGACGTAGTTATTTTTAGTAGTTAAGTCCATTGCCTTCTCCTTCTTTTTCACTCTCTCCTCATATAGGTTTTTCTTTCTTTTTTTTTCCTCCGTGGTCTTGTGGCCGTTAAGCATCAGTGTGAATCGCTGTTGTATTGCTGTCTACGATGATGATGATTCCCTTTTCAAAATACCCTATCTTGCCTATTCATCAGTGAATCCCGGTCGTATAAAATATGGACTTTGGCGAATTTTTTAGCCGTTTATCTTGTCTCCTTGTTATATCTGTCTAATTAGTCTGAGTATCCTTGATGTGTTACTCTGCAAAAATTCGACTTCCGCAATGTGTTTCCTAACTTGAACGCCTAATCTATTTGCAAACCAAAGGTCAAGGGAATACCACTCAGACTGGTTTTTGTGCTGTGGCTAGAAAATCATTTGACGATTATTTAGCTCACTCTGGCTTAGGAAACAGATAAAGTCTTCCCAACCTTCCATCCACCTTTAGCTCTGTTCTGCTTTAAATTCTTCAGGATCCTGAGAGGATGACTGTATATGCGCATAATGTCGTAATATTCTCCAACAGCGTCAGAACGTACAGAGTCCAGAACCAATACCACAAACAGTCGATAAACTGAATTAGAGGTTTTTGCATTAATAACTGTCATATGCGTTTTGACTACAAGGGTACACCTTCGTCAGTGGACATATTAATGGCGTAAACAGCGAATAATTAGATGGATTGTTGCGACCACTATGAGAAAGTGTGCCCCTCGATGGATTAATAATCGTCGACACCTGTCCATACCCTGTCTATCTCTAATTATTTGTCATATATAACTTGCATGTTTTACGTTTGCGACTGATGAGAGTAAACGAAATGTTAACATATCGCAACATATGTCTTCTTTCTGCGCTGATGAAATTATTGACTAGTCATTACCCAGGTGCCGAGGTTACTAAAATGAGTTGATATGTGAAAACGGATATCCGAGATGTTTTTCAAGATATAAAACCATAACGCACCTGGAGGCATCTACACTTGGAAAGCGATCACCTGATCGTTGATGTGAAAATGTAGCGCGGATTGTGGTAATTAGAGTTGTCATTTATTCAAACTGAACAGAGGGGGGCACTGTCAGTCCAAAAATGCACCATACCTCATTAGGATATAACAGACAGTCGTCAGTGGTTTTGTTCGTTTCTCTCCCTTCATTCGTGAATTTCAATCACATTATAGCTTAACCGTGTAGTGTTGGGCCACTCCGCGTTTTTCGGTGCCATGGTCCGTCGATCAAAACACTGTGTCCAAAAGTCGGTCGCGCACAGCCGTGGCTATGGAGGACTGAATTAGTCACCGTTTCAGTGATGAGGGCCCACATCATTTCGATTGGAAAACCACAGTAACAGATGGTCGACATCACTATACCATGATATTGCGATTATTTTACTAGTGTGGCATTCCCAAATATACCGGCAAAATGAACTACCCTCAGTTGAATAGTTTGTATCTTCATCAGTCAAGTGCATGCTGTTTTGCGTTGTGTTTTGTTCCGTTTTTTTTCGCGGTGACCGTTACTGTCTTCCTCTTTGTCATGAAGTACAACGCAAAACATAACAACTATTTAACTCAAGGTGAGAATTGATTGGAGGCATCAAGTCCAGATACTGACAGGCTGAAAAGAAGTTGCAACGGATCGTTTGTTATCAGTATAAGTGCAAAAATGCTAATCCGCAACTCAGTCAACACTCTCATTGTCTAGGAATAATTGGTGGATAACTGACACCGCGACACGTACTCACGAAGCACCTTAATGAACCATCCAGTTTTGCTCGTGCAGCAACCTGACGATGTAATTATTTCCATATACATTGTAATGTCTTATGGGAAAGATTATTCATTGAGGCAAGTGGATTACGGATAACGCGGGTAATCTAACGAACCATCACTGATTGAAACCAGTTGAACGGGTGAGGATTGGCATCCGCAAATCCGTTGCGCACAACTCCAACCAAATGAGTTGGACCGGACAGAAATACATACGACGCTGGACTCAAGTTTCGAGTTTAAGACTTGCGTGCACTACTGGCGGGCTTCGAATGCCAGTTGAACTTTTGGGCAGTTCTTCATTGCTCTATCTGGAAAGTTTCTGCCAAACCTTAAACGTTATCCTACATTTGGTCTTCCAGTGAACGAAGCAACTCCTTCGATGGTATGCATACTCATGGTTTATACTGTAATCTTAAACACCAGTCGATTTGTCCTATCCCAGATAAATGTGATTCCCCTAATTTCAATTTTATACTCTTCCACCTGATTGTTCAGGTACGGAGTGAATTTAACAAGTAACCTTTGTTGATGTAACCCTCAACTGAACGGTTGGGTGTTCACTTGCAAATAAAAGGTCGGAACGCTGATCACATGAACTTATTTGGTTACTGATGAATAGTCGGAGATTTGATTAATTTCAAGTTGAACATCACCCATAACTGATCGCAGCTGTCGCATTCCCGTAACCTTTATAGTTGTTTTTGTCTGCTTTCATTGCTCGCTTAGTTTGAATTCATCCGGTCTCAAACTTGGCTTGTTAGTAAATCGAGAGCACGTCGAACAGATAACATTTGAAGCAGTGTTGTCCTCATACAATCTTGAAGTAGGCCAACGTTGTAAAGTCGGTTGTATTTTAGATCTACGTTATATGATCTCCTGTCATTTGTACACATTGTGTGATATCCAAACAGATAAACGAATGAGCGCACGCAGGCATACTATTGCAGTTTTTCTGGTCACTAATCATTATTCGTATGGCCAGTGTGGAACATACTTGACTTACCTAGAATCAACGGAAAAAATTATCGACGAAGGTTTGGGAAGTTGTTTTGTTACAACCTGAACACCACCCACATTTGATCGTAGCTTCCGCGTTCGGGCAATTTTTCAGCTAGCCCACTTCGAACTGGATGGGTGATGTGATACTCGACAGAGTACCGGGCGATTTGACGTTCAGGCACGCATTAATCAATCGACTAACAAAGCGAACAAGAGGAGCAGCCAATCAACACGTTTTGAACGCAAAAGTTACATGAATGTCGCAGAAGAATGGAGAGGGGGTACTATCAAGGAGAAGTAGTTAAGGATGATCAGTCCATGTTGAACGTGTTACCCTAGGTCTTACTAGATCCAATGCCGTCTGCTTCTGTACACACAAATGTGGTTTATTAAAATATAGCGTTAACACCGTCCGGGAAAACTTTAGCACGTTTGCCCGTATCTAGTAATCATCACGTTTGGTTAATCGCAGCGCAATGAGTGTAGGTGATATGTACGTACGGTTTTTGAATCTATGTGTCCCTAAATTTTATCGCCCTGATGTCGAAGATTTTGTTTGGGACGACCACGTGTGTTTCACTCTGGTTAGTTTGGGACTCATTTTTCTCTTAATCGTCATCTGTACATGCAATTATGTATCTACCTGCAGAATCTGTCAGGATTCACGGCTATACGCAGTCTATCGGAACGGTTGTAAACCTCCTGATTCAGGGCAGAACAAGACGGAATGTTGAAAGTTTACTCAGATATAACTGGTTCTGTACATAAATAAGCAACGGTTAGAAAATTATACAACTTACAATCAAGTGAACTCTGTGCACGGAATTTAACCGTCAGCAAATCTCAACCAATAACACGGTAGCGTAAACAGTTCAATGCGGCGGTACGAAACAAACAAAGAGCGAGTTCAAAGGGGAAGTTCATAGTATCGAAGCAGGATTGGTTGCGTGTAATAATGTAAGAAACGTTCGGCCAGTAATTAATGTAATCAATACCGGGGTATATATGTGTAGGACCTACAGTAGAGTAGTTTGGCCGATGGGGTATAGGTGTAGGGATCAGTTAAGATTGACATTGGGCACAGCTGGTCGTGGACGGGTAGTCGGGCGGTAGCGTCGCTGAGCTAGGTGCGGCAGTTCCGTGGTTTTACCCCTCAGCCGTTGCTTTGCCGTCCAGCTACCAGTTTTATTTGGGGTGATCCGAACACGACTTCCATTGATTCTGGGCAGAATCAACACTACCATTCAAGTCTCCTTTGACAATGGCGACTAATATTTTCCGTTGAAACTTTCCACGACGCTCCGTCCGTAATTCCATTTGTTAGATCAGGTGTGGATAGAGGGCCCTTGCCCTATTTCCAAACTTCGAAGATCTACCCTGCTGTACTCCCAAATAACCTCATGTAACTTGTATACAGTGGGTTCTTTTAGACCACCTCTCGTTTTAAAGACCATTCTTATACCTTGACCAGGTTCGTGAAAAACAATCCTAATTTTATTTGAAATTTCAAGTGTTGAGAAGACGTTCTCTTAATCTCTGCAGTGATTGTCATATCCCGTCATCCCTCGTGAAACGGCCACTACCACTGTAGCATCTTTCTTGATGTTCACTACTGCGTTTCAAGTTGTCAGTACTTGTTTATTTCTGGCGTTTTCCATCCGCCATTCAATTTCTCACACCCGTTTGTATCAAACGTGGCTATGCATGATTTTTAATTGAGGTGGTTCGTTTATATTGCTATATATTATTCATCGTCATGAATTTCCCATACATTTATAGAACGTGTTTGTTCCTCAACTTGTCGTTCGCTCTGGTTTCCTGTCCATCATGACATTCGTTTTACTCGATGAGCAGTCGTTTCGCTTTTAGTCAATGCATGATGTGTTAACTGTTGCTATTGTCTATTCTAACTGCTTTCAACTAGACCAATCGGGCATAGATCCGTGCTGCTACACTCCTCCGCCTTATGGCGCATGTACAGTTCCTCCCGCGAGCAGTGTGACGGCTAGCAGTAGTCGAACGGGAACTACCAGTGGTGGTGGCATTATCCCCAATCCCCCAAACGAAGTCGGCTGGTCTAGGCGACCTACGTTACCTGACAATCTCAGATTCGTGACTTCAGGCAGTACGGATGCGGTGGTTACAGCAACTGGCAGCATTCAACCTAGTGATTTGTGTGGAACAGGTTCGAATGGTATGCTTTTCGGTCAGCAACATAGTGGTGGAGGCAATTCTGCGTTACACACGAACACGCCGGTTGAGACAGCTTCCCAAAGCGGTGGTGATCTGATATCGAACGGTGGAATCGTATATTTGGGCGAAGTGTTCCAACCATTTTCAGAAGGAACTGCTGATAAGTTTCGTGTTGCCTCTTGCAGCAGCAGTGGTGGCGGGGGTGGAGCGATATGTGCGGGCTCAACAACTACTGGCAGCGGTAGTTCACACGGTCGCAGGTCACACGCTCATCGACTGTTGCAACAACAGCATCAAGCTAGTAGAACAAAAGCTGACTCCACTAGCCATCGTCGCCCTCGAGCTCCTTCCCACCGTCAACACCGGTATCGATACCATCGTTCTGCGGATGCTCCACGAACTTTGTCCAGTAGTTCACAAACGCCAGCCAGCTCTCGTTCCGGTTTACCCTCGTCTCAACGTTCCGCGGCGGACACGGCCACTTCACTGTACGTGGCAGATCCTGACGTGAATACCAATCCAGACAACTCGTTCCGATTTCCCGTACAACTGTGACTCTTGTCCACACGGGATGTTGCTTGTCTCGATCCCCTTTCCATCTTATGCGCTTATTTTCAGTAACAATCTCCAATCGTTTTTCCACCACACTTCTTTATTTTGTTCGCTTCTCTTTGGTCTGTGGAGTGTTTTGTTGTCATGACAACTACAACTTGGTCTCTAACATAATGCATTTGTTTATCCTTATTGAATCTCATTTGTGTATAGATCATGATCGCACATTCACCCGTTCTTAGGTCTTCTCTTCTGTGTCCCCACAACCTCATACGCTTGCTTTCTTATCGAGCACACTAGTCTCTTTCTCTGTCCCGTTTGAAGGATTTCCCAACTTTGGTCTAACTTGACCACACACACACACACACATACCTGTGTCTTTCACGTATACTTTGTTTTACACATACACAACAAACCTTCGCTATTTTTATCTCTTACTGTTGACTTCTTGTCAATGTGACGATCGGTGTTTTTTTCTATTACGGTTGCACCGTATATGTCATTGTATGGTAGTGTTGTTAGCCGATTCTGGTTTTGTGAAACTTTCGTATATTTCGCTTCCAATCATGACTATTCTTACATGTGCTTCTGAACTCGTGGTAGAGGAAATTGATTCCAAGTGGGACACTGACTTATTGTGATAGTTTGAAGATCAGCCACCTGTCTATAGTCAGACGTACGTAGGTATCGTGTCCGGGTTGCATACTCATTTATCTTGACTGCTTAGATTGTTCATGTTCTGGTGTGGTTTATTTGTTTCCCCTATTATAAACATCTGTTAATCGGGGCCGTTACCTGTCGTGTGGGCTGAGTTGAACCCGCGTTTTGTTGGCTGGATTCGGAATCCTTCCTTCTTTTGCCTGCTAAAAACACATTGAGCATCTGTAACTATCGGGTCGGTCTGTATGGATTGCAATTCGCACCATCCAGATGCTACTCAAAGACCAAACTGTTTCCGTTTGTGTCCTCTTGTAATCATCACGAACAAAGTGTACCGCCAGTGATCTCATTTTACACGTTCGTTGTCAGAAGAGACTAAACTGCACTGTCGTGGTTCGCACGGATTTTCGGAGTTTAAAAAAGATAAAGTGTAATTTCCAACCTATTGAAAAGATTGAGAGGACTTGAAAGTGTCTAAAGTGTGAAAGGGTTTGACACAACCATTTCATTCGACTTCCATCGGCACACCTTTAGAAACGGTTGAAAACATACTTTCGATTTCGTTCATCCAACGTAAATCAACAGTGCTCTTCCCTGGCCGATTGTTTCCACATTGTCTCAGTCCGAAATGTCAGTTTAACGATCATTCATTCGGAAGTTCAGGACAAAAATATTGCATCCACAACTATCTATCACACTTGTATGCTACATTCTGTATCCCACCCTAGAAACAGACCCACGTACGCTTTCAGGTTGAGATGTGGGGACTTCATCACATCAGTGTTGTGTAAAAGCTTGAAAAGTCACCCCTTGTTGAGTCCGACCTGATCCAAGTGTCATCATATTCGCAGGAAACGGTCGTGGCTTTTGTGACCATCTTTTACAAACTGACTGCGCTGAATTAGTAAACTTCAACTACGAGTTTGTGGAATGCTTTGTCCGATTGTTGTTGCTACGATACCTACGTCAAAAGTGAACCTCGTGTTATCGCTTTCCTGCTGTTGTACAGTAGAATATGTTGGTTGTGCGACTGAATGTTTTCGACCCGGTCAACGCGTTTGATGTGTTGTTGCATAAACTGAATGCAGAATTTCTCACTTCCCGATGTGAAGCTAAGCCACAGTCGCCGTCAAGCTCTGTGTGCATGACATTTCGACTCGAGTAGTTTGTCCGCTTTATAATTGGTACCACCAGTTTGTCCCGTGTAAAGGTTGAAGACTGATCGTATTTGCTGTTGCTTCCCCCACGTGTACCATATGTTCCGGAACTGTGGGCCGAGCAGCAAAGTCTTGAAAGGTAATCCCCTCAGCCGGATCGTCTGAATATGCGTTATTGGAATATCGATTACGCGTTACTGAGTGAATTATCCTAAATCGCCAGGAGCGAATGAGCACTGACCATTTGAGATCTGAAGGGTTGGCCACCGTTCGGAACACTTCACGCTCGCAGGATATTGTGCGAACCAGTTTACCTAATATCTTTCAATCGCTGCAACAGAAAACTTCAATCTTGTTGAGTAGAACAATAAGTTGACTCAGTCACGCTCATCCATCAAAACTGTGGTGCGTACCTGCTTCCTGCGGAGAAGCTACATGGTGATTTGCTTTCTCAGTGTTCAGGTGACCACGTTCTCTTGAGATGTTCCTATGGGTATGCTCTCCTTCACACTGCCTGCAAATTCGCATATCGTTTCTAGGCGTTGCTTAAACTAATCTTGCGCAATGTTGTGTGTTTCTAAATCGACCGTCTCAAAACAAAAACTAGATTACAGCGCATTTTGAACTGACTCTGATTCATGTAGTATATCCTACGACCCAGTCAAGTTCTTTGCTGTCCTGCCTCGAGGGAACGGAGGTGGAAACGACATAGTAAGTAGTACAATGATCGGACTCACCGATGCAGCTCTGTACGAGTACCTCTGAGTATTAACTTTACTTGCTGTACTGTCTGCGATCAATCCAGCCGGACATCTTTGTGATCACCTTCAATGAATTGTACCTACGGTTACCGAATTGCTAGCGTGTCTCCACCTGAGTTTGACTCTTTGGAAGACAAGGCAGTAAACAACACAAGGACAAGTGGTAGAGCGTATCAGTAACATGCAATGAAGGGTTGACGCATTAGTCGTCAACAAAGGTACGGTAATTCGGTTTAATTGTGCGGTAACTAAATCGTCATTTTCTAGAAAAATTCCCACTGATTGTTTTGTTCTTATTCTGTTTAACCGTGTGTAGTTCTCGGAATATAATGTATTCAAGTCAAGTGTCCAGAGATATGTAGGATCGTGTGTACGCCGGTTAGTTAATGGACCATTGTAGTCTAACGATGGTCTCCTAGGCGTTCTTTAGAGGAAATAAACATTATGCCATTTTGTCTGAGGCTACAATTAGCCAGCCTTGGTAGAGGAACAGTGTACGTCTGGTAGAGCGCTGCCTCACTACCGTATTAATTGCTCGTAAACCAAGGGAAAAGTCAACGATCATACTCGGATCCTTTATTCTTCAGATTATGCGGGGTAGGGTGGCTACAGTTTGTCATTCGTCCTAACCCATATCCCGAGTGATTTGTAAGATCCAACGACACAATACGTGGTCAGCTATTTTCCTCCTAGAACAGCCCAGGCCAGAGTTGGGTTTCTGAAATGGCCTCTGGTCGCCATTATTCAAGAGGGCAACTACCAAAATAAAATGAGAGCATTCCATGGAGACCACAGTAAATTTAGGTTCGGTAAGACTCCAGAGAACGAGCTAAGTGAATAGCAAATCGCATGGAAATTACATTTATTGCACATACATTGCTACGCCAACGTCACTATACAAGCAGCTCAAACCGACTGAGACGCAAACTTTTCGCAAGAGAAAATCTCCAGAAATACACAGAGACTGCCTATATTGGCTGTGAACAACTCTTCATTACATGGTTTCACGTTTACCTGTTGAACTGCTCGATCCGGCAAGGAACTGTTTCGAAGATACTGTGTGCCCCGTGAGTACAATAACAACAGTTTCCATTGAAGTCAAATAACTTTTATTAAAGTCTCCTTGGCAGAAACAGTCGAAATTTCGTCACTTCGTTCTATTGCAAAATCCTTTCATCCCAGTTTTCGAATACCTTAGAGATTTCATTTTTTTACTCACGAAAAGCATACGATTTGAATGTGAAGGATTCCATTTTAGGTAGGTAGTTATGAGCAGTTCAGTTCGTTCAACGATTGCGGATATATTTTTTAGAAGTGATAGGAAGATTCCTTCCAGATTATTTTAATGTGAACCATATTTTACGGACCCTGTTTTGATGACACTAAATTTTGATCGCCATGCTGTTTTTATCGCGTTTTCTATACTACATTTTCTTTATATTCTGTTTTTACTGTCAGTTCTAAGATGGAATCCAACCGTTACCTAGCCTTTTTAGACGTTCTACTCACACGGCTGTTAGACAATACATTGCGCAAGTCCGTTCACGGCAAATCTATTTGGAATGGTCAATATATCCATTCTACTAGTTTTCTACCGTTCAGCTATAAACACATTATTCATTCGAGCCCGCTGAATTTGTACAGCTGATAAGCTAGCTTTCGAAGAACAGTTCTTAACGAAAGCGGTTCTTGCAAACGGATATCCGTATAATTTTATTTGCATGCATAAACTGAAACACGTCAAGCCTACTATGAATAGTGTGACCAAGAATTATGTTTCCATACAACTCTTTTCTTCGAATTGATCGTCAGCTCATTGCTCAGGCTTCAGCCCACTTTTTCTCTTAACTCCCTACTTGGGAAGTAAGTCAAACTGAAGTTAAAGGTTGTCCAGCTGATAATTCTGCTTCTTATGCTGTCTGTCAATTCATTGACAGTTGTAATGAAACGTTGGAACCTGCTAGCAGCTGATATCAGAATATTCCCAAATATCTGACCAATTCTACGAGGCATGAATAACGAAAAACAACGCAGTTCGATATTCTAGATTGTCGAGCGTCTCCAGATGGCTAGCCATGTAGTGAACCTAGTCAGTTTTGACTGTCAATGAGTCTTCACTGATCAAAAATCGAGAGCTAACTCTGCAGGTACAGATATTATTAACTCAGACTGTATCTATTCGTTTGACAGTGATCTCTTAACTCATATCAGTTTGCCCGTCCAACCGTGCACCATTGGCCCCGTATTTAAATGTTTTTACTTGTTGTTTTAACTAAGCGATTGAAGGAGACAAATGAAATATCCACGTCCCGCAACATATGTATTCTCTCTGTTTTGATGAATATGATAAGATTCAGTTTAATCCTTGTTCACAGCATAAACAAAGTGAAATTTTGAGTTATGTTTATATATGCTGGTTTGATCGATGACGTAATTATTTTTCTGTTATGCTATTGTGGTTGGTCGACCACCCGCATCTAGAATCAAAGTCATGCGGTCATCATCATCATCCACATCGTAACAGCCATAAGCCTGACCAAAAGGTACTGTGGCTCGGGCCGCCGTTCACCTCAACAGTGACGTGGAATATCCTAGAAGAAAACGTTACTAAGAAATATGAAACCCAATAAAAGAAGTTTAAGCTGAAGAACTATAAATGGCATGGATGCAGATAAGCCATTGATTGCGACACATCGCCATCTCGGATAGCCTCTCTAACCAGCGGTTTGAGTGATCACGAGGATCCCATCCAGGCAAGCGACACCTACCCACTCTACTCAATGGAGCAGTCAGAGTCCTCATACTTCGTGACCACGTTGTTGCTTGACCAGCACGCGGTTTCACCCAACTGTTGGTGGCCTCAGTATATAATACTGGGTACGATAAACGCTCAGCTGGCATACGAAGTACGTGACCTAACCATCGCAAGCTATGCACTGTGAGTACTTGACTGATTGATCGCGCATCCCGAGTGTTCCGGAATACGGGTCGGCGAACTGCTGCATTGCCAACGCAATCAGTCCGCTTAGTGTGGGCTAATTGGCGGAGACAACGGTGGTCATGCGGTAGACAGTGCCGTTTATGACTGCGTAACAGCTACCTACTAACGTAAAATTCGGGTGCCCTAATGGTGTGTTTCTGAAGCTGTCTCTGTTAAAGATTATTCCCGCGCATGTAGCCCGATTTTTCCAGTTTCTCTTTGACAAAACTATGACCCTGACAGCCATCTCCAAAACCTTTCAACAAGGGGCCTTATTGTGATTCAAGTTATTTGAGGTGTTGAGCTCACAGTGGAACGATTTGACCAAGTTTTTGACCTAGTGGTAAAAACGTATTAAGGTTTAAGATGACAAACATCACTCACCAGTTTGTTCGAATACACTTGAGTATTATCAAGTCTCAGCACTACGGTATCAGAATTGAAACTGAGATACACGAGTTCGCAGGATGTAGGTAAGAAATGTTCCCGAAAGCCTAGTTAAATTTAGGGTTCCCGTGTGTGGTAAAAGTCCTGAGATTTTATAATCCAGTAGGGTGAACAAACGTACGAGCAGTGCGATAGAGTTGACAAGGACAGCCACTGAAAAACTCATAGAGGAGCATAGGAGCGATATGCAAAATTGAACACAATGTTTTATCGACAGAAGACAACGACATGACGTGTCTGGTTACAATTCCCTACTTATTTGCAGGTGTTTACAGCACTCGTAACAGCTTACAGTACCAGTCAATTAGTCAAACCGACCTGTAGATCAGAGAGTCAAGGAATGAAGTCAAGCACACTGAGAAATGCAAACACGTCCACCTGTCAATGCGATCGCAGTGCACTACAATGCACAGACAAGCTGAAAATCGATATATATATATATATATATATATATATAACTAAGCAAGACAGAGGAGTGTGATGACTTTGAAAATGTTGGATCAACCTCTAAAACGAAAAGATACTGTAGTTAGGAAATACAGGAAGTTGCCTACTTAGAGGAATTATACATTCTGACAGATATGCACATTTGATGAGCTGTGAGAATGGGCTATTCGTGCATCGTGATGAATTGTATTACCAGTTAACTATCACGTATGCTAAGACTGGCTAACTGTGACCAATATGTCGGACGGTGCGTTTAAACAAGGATGGGTCCCAACTGAAGAATTTCCTTGACTTTGTATTAATCAACCCACGAGATAGTCTGCAATTTTCCCGCTCATAATTCATCTATGGTGCAAACTTTTTCAGCCATCACAAAAACCATCGGTAATGCATGACACCTTCTAGTCTGAAGTCTAATTTTGGATCCGTATCACTCTATTTTAGATCGGCGTGGTCTGTATACTTTCGACTAACCGCACTAGACTTGGCTTAGAGCACAAACAAAATTGACAGAACTAATCACATGCCCTTCGTTGAAATGTTCATTTTCAAATGTTTTTCGACCAGGACATATTATCTGCGTTGGCGGGACAAACTTTCCGAAAAACTAAAAACGGAACACTTCTGATAGTTAATGCTAACGTCACACAGTCGTATAGTGTTGATACACAATAAATGAAGGAAAAGGCCGCATTTTTTGTCATTCAAATGCTGTATTAATCCTTTAAGCAAACCTGTAAATAACTCTGCTCAGTGGATTGTTTATTGGACAGATCACAAACCGGTTATTTCAGAGCGCATGAATGCGATCCTATCATGTTGTGTTGTGACTGCTTCAGAGTTCTTCCAACCAGGATATCAAAAATTAGGACTCCGTACCAATATTCTTGTAACAAACCAAGTCAACCTGAAAACGATTATAACCACTGTCCGTTCAATTTAAGCCAGAGAACACGGAAATCACGTGGACACAAACTAAAACAGGTTGGAGTAGTGAGCTGGATGTTTCTCTTGGATATTATTTGGTGGAGTGAATGGAACAGAGCTAACCACATTTCGTAAGATCAGTGTAATTCAAAAACCAATCATTCGAATTGCCATGTTGGCTGACCTTGTAAAAAGGGTCGGAGTTGTCAAAATGTGTGAGGAGGCATCAAGTGGAAATCGGATGGTATGGTGACCAGTTGTTATTCTTACCCTATCTAATTGCTTGACCCAGTTATGAGAGAAAAACTATGTTGCACGAACTAACATGTTCTTGTACATTAATGCAAATTTTGTTTATACGCATGCATATACTTAGTAGGATGCGTAAGTCGCGGGCATTACGTAAGTGAATGCTGTTCTACATGTTTGCACGGTTTCTATTGATCTACGCGGTAAGTTCTGGCTGTCTTACCGTTCGTAGTTGACATAATGGTCACATTATTTTCTGGAAATCAGTTTTTTGTTTTTTCATTATCAGGCCAAATTTGTGACGTTTATATGGGTCGGTAGTGTCGAGGAGAAAGGAACAAAACAAGACAACAGTTTCAATTGAAGTCAAGCCTATTGCAGGTGAAAATGGAGACAACATTGATGCGATAATGATGCACTTGCTACTGTGGATATTTAACTGGCCAATACATCTTGTCAAAAGGACCTTTTGTGCGTTTGTCACAACACTCCACTATTGCTTACGGTTAATAGATAAGATGTATATGCTTAACAACTTGTTCCTATTAAATTATTTACTTGGGTCGTGCAACCAGACATCCATATGAACGTCACCGCGCCCATCGTCCAACTCAGACCAATAGTGAAGATAAGAGGACAGTTAGCAGCGCAACTGTGACATATCTTGTAGATTTGAGTTATACCATTAATAAGGCCACTGCTTTTCGCCTAATTTATCAAATCACTGATACTCGGTCGAAAGCTGAATCCCGGTAATTTTTGGGACAATCAGAATTCGATTGCATAATCTACCCTTGTGGATTCACAAACGTCATGTTCAGGCTTTCCAACAGTCATGACCTACCATCCATCAAATAACTGATCAACCAACCCCACGGCCTCATTAGGGTCGTACTTGTAACTTAATCTTAACAAAGCGTTGTCATCGTTTGAATCTATCACGTGGTTGACCTGACTAATATTATTCCCTTCATCCCCGTAACACATTTTCGTATAAACCTCGTGTATCTGTCTTGACGTTACGTAACCGAAAACCAGTTTGTTCACTACACACTGCTTTAAATGACTGCTCAGGAGATTTTCACCCTATTAGAGTTTTGTTAACTACAATGGATAAGTGTAAATTAAAATGCTATTTGTCTGTTTAGATTTACTGAATGCTTATTCGTTTAGACTAAAGAATAAAATGTACATGACTGTACTTGGTCAATGTAAACCAACTTCATCTGCCGTCCATCATCAAATGTAAAAGTTGCACTTTCGTCCAGCTTCTACTCAGTTTGAACCCATGAACACGTTCTAACTAACTGATTGTACACAAACCGTGTTTACTTAGATTATAACCGTACTTCAATAGACAGAAAATCGACGCACAATGAAGGAGGTTCAGACTGGTCTCCCTGTTTGGCGGAATAGTATCTTATCCGGTTAAGTACAGTGCGACAGCAGCCAGTACGGCTTGGAGGCTATGTTGATTCTATGAGAAAAGCTGCTAGATTTTCGTAGTAGAACAATGACAAACGTCGAACAGCAGTATGCTTATACCTAATAAGATATGCTGTCCGTCATCCATACAACGAAGCACCTCGACGGTTACACTTTCAGAAGGAAAACCATGACAATTTAGGACCACAGATTTCTTGTATCGATTGTACGTAAACAAGTACACGCGGTTCTACGATGTTTGCAACGAATACCCATCCGTCTTCAAGAGTCCCATATAGGACTGGCTTATCAACTGGGATCAAAAAGGTGTGTCGTTGACACATTTTTGAGAGCCTATTTGCCATAAACCAACAGTGCATTACCGGATCAAAAAATCACGTTTGCACAGCATACAGCCGTCACAAAAGAACATCTCGAACAGATGAAATTTTCTATACCGTAACATGCTGGTTGTGTTCTGCTTCAGACTGTCGTCTAAAATGGATGGTTTGAGGATCGGAAGTGGCTCTCAACGCAATTGCTGCCTTGTGTTAACATCCCAGACGGGCTAATAGTCCATGATTGGATACTAGAAAGAAATGACGTGCTTTTCTGAAATGCACTGCGACGTTCTATACTACAGATTATTCACTGCGTTTATTTACATGCGAAAAATAGTGTCAAAAGAGCTCACGAACTGATGTGTTAGCCTAGTCTGCAGAATGAAACATTATATTATATTCCTACTTATTCAGTATGCCGGATGTAGAACGCTGGTCGAAGAAGGGGGTAATGGTGATAGTCGAAGTGCCGGAGTGAAACTGCTAGAAAGTGACGATCGCTATATTTACTCATATAGGAAAAACTGCCCGATAAGAATGGATTATTTTAGAGATTCCATTGAAATTGACCACCCGTCCACAGAGTAATTAAGCTGCGATGTCACTTCGTTCGTCAGCGGATACCACAGTAGTTGGTGTCTGATAACAGGTCACGGTTCGTCAGAGCAGAATTTCGAAATTTTAGTCGAAAATGAGAGATCATGTTTCGGTTTACCAGCCCTTGTCATAAGCAAACGAATGGAAAAATTAGAGCGACAGTAAACGAGGCAAAACAGTTGTTGTCCAAGACAAATAAAACCCATGAGGATCCTCATATTTCACCGTTGGAAAGAAGAACGATATCATCACCAGGACTATGACCTAGCCTTGTGCCCTGCCTAATCACTCAAGGGACGAAAGCACCACTTTCCACAGCGAGTGTTCTAATCCACCTAGCGACAACCCACAGCGCGAGTGACTGCAGGAAAGAATGCTCGGATAGAAACGTAATCATGACCGTGCGTCAAGAATGTTACCTTTATTTGAAAATTGATAAAGGGAATGGGCGCAGCTTATACCACGGATTGATAAACATTTGAGGAATGCTATTGTCGAAGGACAGAAAGACAAGAAGCTATGGTCTCAGATTGGTCAGTAGCGTGATTTGCCGTAACCCAGTTTATTTGAGGTAGCGCTAGCCAGCAGTAGTGGAATCGGATTGGCACAGTCAAAAGCCACTTAAGGTTATATCTAAATTAAACATTAGTAACTACACAACAAGCGATGACAAAAAACACTGAATTTATTATACCGATGGACCAACGAAAGAAATGAAAAAGGAGGGATATACTGCTAGCTGAAGCTTATTTTTGATTCAAACAAACAGATTCAGACAAATCAACAAAGCCAGATGTACCCAGCACTACTCATGCGGTAGGGTGTCCAAAGGACTGGTGCGACTGAAAACGACGGTTAACACTGTGCAGTCAACTAGCACGCGAAAACTGACTAAGAAACCGAGCAACAACATTAGACCAAAACCCAACACAACAGACACAAAACAAACATGACATCATCCGATGAGGTCAAATTAGCCACTAGGCAATAGAGGTAGGCGAACGAGTTGCTCGACAGATTGGTGTTCCTTGTAAATATAGCTGATTTGCTGGATAGCGGATTTAGGTCGGAACCTAGTTTTGATTTTACAGATAGTCATTCATAATCGTCCGTGCCTGGAAAACCGATTAAACCAGCTATGATAAGCATGTGGCTATCTGTCTGTAATACATTCATAAAGCAGACAGAGATCCACGCACTTCATAAGGGTGAAGTTGGTTATCGTTACAGTATTGCATCTCATGCACTGAGCACTCAAGAACTTCGTGTACTTGTCAGTGCCGTGTTTGTGCATGTCTACACATCCCATCGTCTATTGACTTAGGAATTTGACGAGCTCAGTTGAGAATAATCCCTCCGTTTGTTTCAATGTTACTATTAATGTTTAGGGTTCGATTAGCCAACAAGTCACCGGAGTACAACTGCAGTCTGATCGGTCGCAGTCAATACAGTTATACCACATCCTTAATGTTGATTCTTGACCAGTGACCAGGCCGACTAGTTACTTGCTACAAC
This sequence comes from Paragonimus heterotremus, assembly GCA_013368495.1. NCBI lineage: Eukaryota > Metazoa > Platyhelminthes > Trematoda > Plagiorchiida > Troglotrematidae > Paragonimus > Paragonimus heterotremus. The sequence goes on from LUCH01001527.1 coordinate 70,362, forward strand.
CAAAACGCATCAATTAGCTGGATGAGGATAGCTGTGTGTGTGCATCAACTGAAAACAGACAAAACAGATCACTAAAAGGTGTGCGTCACAATAGAACAAGTGCGCGTGTGAGTTTGTCCTTGAAGGCCGACGATGGTATGTCACCTTTTGTGTATTACGCCCACTCTGACTTCAGTTGATTTGGAAATAGCTACTCACGTTACTTAGGGAGTTGTGACAATAAACTGATTGACATGCGCAATCTAGCGCACATCAGAATGACAGGGGCAGTAAGTTTTCGTCTCGATGATTTCCGTAAAAATCATGGCAACGAAGTATCAGGTCGGCATGTTTCAACTCACGTGCTGATGGGATCAAAAAAGTTACGACGAATTTCGTTCAGTATAAAGGACACTTGGTGGAATCGACGCAGTCCATTTAGTCAACATCAGGAATTACGATATGGTTCTCTGTTCGTGGCTACATTATTCACTAGCGTGCAATAAGACGAAATATGGGTGTATGAGTGATCACGATAAGAGCAGCCGGTGTTACATCGGCGTTGCTGTCAACCGTCTGAAAAACTTAGTATTCCGCACTTTAAACTTGCTGTTGCAATACAGCGGAAACTCTTTCAGGCAAAGCAACGGTGTAGCTACGGGGTTCGCACTCATGTTTGATGTTTGCAAATATACTCGTGGTGAAACTATGCCTGACCATTTCTGCTACCTTGGCAAGGCTGCCAGGCTTGTGCACTGCATCGATCCAATCATCATCATCATCATCATCACAGCCATGAGCCTGACCAAAAGGTACTGTGGCTCGGG
>LUCH01001527.1:73518-84410 GCA_013368495.1 Paragonimus heterotremus
AGTCTTTCACCATTATCAGTGCGTTGTGCCCGGCCACCAAACAAACCTCCTAGCCCCTTCTCATCCGGAGAAAGACGACCAAGCTGAGCATTCAAATCGCTCGCTGGTATGACGATGTCTGTTTAGTTTGCTTCAGAAGGTCAACGAGAACGTCATAGAACGCATCCTTGGTAGCATCCGAACTGCTGTCCGTCGGAGCGTACGCCGATATAATGAATATCATCGATCCAAAGGACTATGCTGATTAGGACTTCGGTCCTTCCAGGTCATACCATGTCAGACTGGCCAAAGGGGAGACGTCAGACACAAAGTGAGCAAGCTCACTGGATTGTCTGTAGCGCTACTGACTGCGTGGGAGTGCCTAGACAGTAAGGCATGTTACAGAGTACGCAGCAGAGTTATATTTATATTTGCAGCACTACTGTCTTCTATGTGTAGAAAGAGGGGGTCAGAAAAGTATCCTGAAACAAGAACCACTACAACTGCCCGCAAGCGCCAGCGTATTATTCTGTACAATCGAAAAACCCACACAACTACTCAGAAGATTACAGTAAAACCATCGCACACAACAGTAGTTGGAATAAGTCATCAACTTCTTTTTCACTGCTCCCTGAGTTAGCCCCACTGCCAAGTAAACTAGACTTTTGAGTTACTGGTTTCGGATGAGTTTCCGTAGGAAAACCTCACATCCTGCTACCTTGCAGGTTAGGTTTTTGAGTCAGAGGCTCCGGATGAGGATGAGACTCAATTTCAGGTAACACTGGTTATGCGCGTGGAGGCAAGGTGTTATCCGTTGAAACATAGGACTCATTGAAAACGATTCTTGGCCCATCTCTCCAGTCTACCAAAGCAGTGTTTGGCGAGGACATTGGCTTTTCGTGCATCCAACTATAGGACATCATGAAAGTCCGGCATCGACACTTTAGTAGCTTACTAAACCGTCCTGCCATCATTGGCTAGGAGACCGTGAATGGTCTATCACAAGATATCACATTTCATTTGCCATTGCCCCGGACTTGACAGAGGTGCACAGGGTTGTTGTACAACTTCACAATGGAAAGATTGAAGACGAGGATGGATTGCCAAATGAACCACTGTAGAATTGCAGACCGGCGTTGGAACGCGATTTGCTCCAGCTGGTTTACTGCATCTGGGAGCACGAAGAAATGCTACAAGAGTTTAAGAACGCCCTTATCGTATCTTTGTTTGTAGGAATTTTTGACAAAGGGTGCCCCAACAGTTATTGGGGCATTGGTCTGCTGAGGTGAGCAGGCAAGATGCTTGCAATAATCCATCTGAACCCACTGAACATAAACGTTTTGGAGGCCAATGTTTCTGAGGAACAATATGGATTCCGAGCGAGGCGCAGTACGATTGACATGGTGTTTGCTGCTAAACAAGTTGAGGAACAGTGCCTGGAATGCAACCAGCCAGTGTATGCTCTCTTCATGGATTTCCATAAGGTCTTTGATTCCGCGATTCATGAAGCATTGTAGAAGGTTTTGGGTAAGTTTGGATGTCCTGGTAAGTTCGTCGGTTTAAGTAGATTGTTGAAAGTGGTCATGAATACGAAGGTGCAGTTTGGTGGACAGACCTCTGATGACCTTGACATTGTCACTGGCGTGAAGCAGGGTTATGTTCTATCCCCAACTCCATGTAGTTTATATTCGACACCAATGCAAACAGTTAATTTCCAGGACTCTGAAGACGGTGTTGAAGTTGAATACTGCATGGATGGCCGTTCGTTAAATATTCGACATTTCGGCTCCCTAGAACAGTTACGTACTTCGACGATGCATATGCTACTATTCGAAGATGACAGCGCGCTGTTTGCACACAGTGAAGATGGACTTCAGCGACTGGCCACAACTTTTGCGACCGCAACATCCAAATTTGGTTTGGATATCAACGAATGTGAGATATTTCCTTTCGTTCAGCATTTTCCAGGTAGAGGTGCTGTTCCTGTACTTGGATTCCGCATAAGTGATGAAATTTCTAATACATGATCAGAATCTGCTATTTGGTTAGCAATTGGTCGACAGATTTATCCGTAAACAGCGATTTTGGTGAAGATTAACGCTGCTTTCAGACTTCTTGAAAGACGTGTCAGGAGGAACCACAGCTTACAGATGGCCATCAAGTTACTTGTCTGTCGCCCAGTGACGTTGTCTGCAATGAGTTACGGCAATAAACCATGGACATTAGGTCAGCAGAATGTGCAGTATCTGAGCCAATTCTATCTGTAATGTCTCAGAAGATTTTGGATATTCGGTGGTCGGATATGGTTCCGAACACTGAGGTAGTTTGACGAGTGAACATGGACGAGATTGAAGCGACGCTGATGTTGAATCAACTTCGTTGGCTAGATCACTTCTGTAGAATGGACCAATGATCGTATTCCAAAGTAGGTGCTGATGCGGATAAATGAAATCAGGTTGGCGAAATCCTGATAGTCAGAAACTGAGATACCAGCATATTACTCAGATAAGTCTTTCGCGTTGTAACCAGGATTTTAAATGTTGGGAACACTAGGTTTTGAACCGAATGGTCTGGATGGATACTATCCGGACGGGCGTCCCAGGATTCAGTGAGGAACGATTACATGGTCGCCAATGCAAGCCCTTTGTATGCAATGGAACCATCAATGCTCTAGGTCGTGGAAACATGACCATATGACGTTGAAATGAATGGGGCCACGAATATGCTGATCGTTTTAGACTGTTAGGTCATCAACATACTCATAGTAAACCGTTGGCAAAAAACAGCGAGTTCGCTAAGCTCAACTAGGTTATGTCTGTTATATCTTGGTCAGTAACCCGCTCCCCTTTTCAGAACACTGGGTCATCATGGTCTTCTAGCCATTCTTTTCCTCAACTTGGTTGGTGCATCGTATGATGAACGTCTTGGTTGTTTCTCAGTCCGACATGAAAGTTTCGCTTCTCTTTTTCCCTCCTTCTGGACTATGGTAATATATACTCCTATACTGAATTAGTTCTTGCATTATATTCTGAGCACTTTTCTCTCTAGTTTATATCCTACCATCAGAGTCTCTCTGCCTTTTGTGTCCGAGAGATAGGGATTTTATTTTCATATTAGCCTATCAAATGGCTAACCAGCATTCGGCAGCTGGATACAAAGGCTTCACTCACACGCCCCTTGGTCTTATTCCTTCGGGTCTATACTGGGTATGAGGTGTGTGAGTAGAACCATGAGTAGTTCAGTGCAAGCCACTTGAGGTTAGCGTTGGCGTCCTTTGAATTCATTCACAACGACACGTTTATATGAAACGACTGTGGCTAACCACAGTAGAACTGAGGAAAAACAAAATCTGTAACTTCAGCATAATTTTTCGAGAGAACGGCAGTCTCTAGTTTTATCATTCAGTCTGCCGCTCTTCCGTAAAGTTGTTCTTCATGTTGAAATATGATCCCATTTCTAGACAGTTTATCAGGTCTTGCCTGAAACAACAGATAACTTCTTGCTAGGTAAAACTGACATCATTAAATCAAGCATCAATGAGCTACATACACTCATTAACCGATAACTAATGGTTAGAGAGTTCGGCTTTGAACTTTTGCTTCAAACGTGCACACTAATATGTAGGTAGATCACACTTTCAACTGCAATCTACCTACTCTATGGAACTCACTGCTTATCTCAGTGTTTGCGACTTGCTGCAGAGTTGGGATGTTCAAAACTGTATTCGCTCAGCACAAACACAACGATCAGTCGATACTGGAGTTCTCTCGGCCACTTACAAAACGTACATCTACAGGTCATCAGAAGTGTTCGTCTATGTCGGTTTGATTTCCGATGAACAGTGTTGGCTGACTGTATCACTATGCCAGCTCAGTGTGTTTGAATCGTCGATGATGGCAAACAGTGCCGCAATATTTTCTTATATTCACGTTCATTTGCTCACATGTGAGAACGTTTTACTCATACTTGCTATGCCTAATAAGTCCAGAAGGCAGTTCGTAAAGTAGCTCGTATAATGAGTGAACTAAGCGCGGGCAACTTTCGCACGCAAACGTAGGCTTAAATTATCACCAAGACCGCGGACCAACACAAGCACTGACCGTCTTGACTAAGGAAATGATACGCAGGCACAGATGCAGCATGCCAAACAGTTGGTCAATGTTCGAGTGGGCAGCGTGTGTACACACACACACATTGACCCGGATGATCAGCACGCACAATGAATCCACAGATAGAACGATAGTTTTGAACCGTTAAACTTTTCATTCCTGCTGAGTAGTGAAAAACTGATGGCAGCTGCTGCATTCCTATAGAAATTTCAGTCCACTCCTTTCGAAAAGAAACACCATATTCGAGTTTGGTTCTTGTTGGACCTTGTCAGCAGTGCACACCCTTACCACGACCGGGGTTAGATTATAATTAACAGGACAGTTATTGCTCCTCTTTTCGGGGCGATCATACAATTGTACATGACTCAAAACTTTATATCACTAGGCGTTAGTTTACGGTGAATCGAACAAATCCAGTGTGATTACAATAACGCAATGGTGAACAAGTTTGTCTCATAAAAGCATGGCCGGATTTCGAATCTAGACAGTGGAAGGGATATACACTACTGACGAGCCCTAAAAAGAACAAACCTATCACTTATCAAAATGGGCTGGTTGAAAAGTCTAAGGGAGTGAGAGAACTGTGATCAAGTGTGAGTAATATTTAAGTGTTTATTCAGCCAACGCAAAAACCTGAACGCAAATCTCTGGACACTCCTCTCTCATGCAGAAACTCAGTGACATGTGTGAAGGTAGTCCGTTTTCGCATGTGAGATGCGTATAAGTCAACTGAAGTATACACAGGAAGGTTCGATATAAACGGAGCTTAGATAGAGGTACTGCTTTGAGAGCACTGTTGCCAACAGATCAATTTCTTTTTATAAAACGAATCTTTTCTCCTTATCTTGAGGTTATTTCTCATCTCATCTGTATTCGGCTGTGCCTTAATGTTAGGCACTTCGCGAGGCATTGAGCTTTTATCTTACAGTTAATAGTTCTAAACATTAGCTGGCAGAAAATTTATCAGCTTTGTCGACTAATATAATCGTTCTCCAAAGGACGAACATAAAGCTAACAGCCAATGGATCACAGAGATTTTGTTGTTCAAGGCAAGAAACCCTGGATGATTTACATACATTATGATCTTAATGAAATAATGTGAAATTAAGGTCCTCACTAACAATGAATCTTACCCGACGAATGACTTAATTTGATTACGATGACGCTCGTTTTGCGAGAAGCATCGTGGGCTGGCACAAACCTGTACACTTCAGGCGAGATAGTTACCGAAGTGTAAACTATACAGCCATGAAGCACGTTCGGGTTTACTAACCAACCAGTGGAGCAACAACTGATTTCAACTGGCATTGATCACGCTGTTTATTATCATCAGGAGGCATACAGTTTACCAAACCAGTCGCCAAAGTAAATGCAGATGTTCGGATTTCAATCGACTAAGTAAACATAAACGGGCCCTCTCAAATTTCGCTGGGAATTGAAGCGCCACAGTAGCAGGCATCGGTTCATGAATGAACTGTGTAGCAAAATTGGACGGTAGTGATCAGAACACACTGTATCGATGAGCTGAGCAAATGACACAAACAGACCACATATCCTATCTTGTCACAGAAGAAAAATTCCTCATTAGTCTACAAACAGTGTTCGGTTGTCAAACGCGGTTGACAAATCTGAGGGTAGTCTCACACACAATATTAAAGTGCGATACGCTCTATTTGAAATAACTGAAGGATAACATTATCCCATCCATCAAACAGATTAAAACGTCAGGGTGGACATCCTGTTACCTTACGCATAAACATATTCGTAAATTTGATCGGAATGATTTGGAATACCTATTTGCGAAATTCATCCTTTATGCTTTCCACAGAACTATGAAAATAAAAACAAACTACTAAAAAAGTCGATACGCAACACCGTATGAAACTGATAAAAATGTTCTTGCTGATGTTTATCCTTTCGATTTTCTCCTCCTCCTCCTTTTGTGTTAACAACGTTTTGTCACGATTGTGAACTGGCGCTCGGTCTAACGAAGTCAACCAAACTTGTTATACAACCAACTCGCAACTGAGTCAAGTTCAAAATACGGTACATGCTGGTCAAATAATAGTATGTGTCATCGAGCTACACCAAGCACATACATCTGACCGATACTGAAAACCACTAAGCCGGTCGCACGCCACCGAATTCTGGCCAGAGTGCATACCGTCATGTCCAACCACACTGATGACTACTTGTTGGGACTGAAAATTAGTGATTCAAAAGATTTTCTAGTAAGAAGTATGTTACTTATATAAATGAGCAGTAGAGATTTCGGCTGACGTAACTCGAAGGACTCGCAATTGGTTGCAGAGTTCGCATTCTCATAGAAGTTTCAGAAAGAAGAAATTGTAGCGCAAATTCTACTGCCCGAGAAGTGTTATCTGAGGTCATTAATCATCATTATCGCAGACGGCAACGCATCAGCGATTCTCCTGATGCTAAACTGCTATACAACCACGGTGAAAAAAGCGAGACCTAGCCAAGAATGCAAAAAGGAACAGAGGACAGAAGAGGTGACTGGTAAAAAATACGTCTATATTCAAACAAAGAACCGAGATATAAGCGAAAATACAGCGACACCAGAGTAAGAGCTTCATAAAGGCTTTCATTAACACGCGCAATTACGTGCACATCCTTCGCAGAAAACTCGGCGAAATAATGACAGCATTCACGCCGCTGAACCTGACTAACTCACATCTCGCCTACGAGGTGAGGACTCTGGCCCGAGAGACGATCCTAACCTACAATGCTCAACCTTTTGATGAAGGACCATACTTCGCTACGTCATCTCACCACTTGTGCACCTCACAAATTATCCCGGTCGGCTGCATAATCGGTAAAGAATGTTCCGTATGACAGAAGTCTGGCAGGCGCACTCAGCACATGTCTTAGCTATATAACTAAGTGTAAACTTGAAGATTGAATAAAGTAATTCGATTAAAAAGCATTACCAAATATTCGCTTCCTAACCCCTTCACTACTTCTTCCTCGGTGGTGCAACTAGATGTGACCGGTCGAACGCAGACATCGGGGGGCAAGTACCTGAAGAGGGTTCACATCTTCTAATCAGGTCCTCAAAGCTGCCAGACGTAAAGTAATACAGCCTCGCTGTCGCCTTAGATACGCGACCCTCAAGCATCAGAAAAGTGCTTCTCTGTCGCCAGAGGTGTTCCACATTAGCGAATGTTGGTTAAGCCTTGAAGACACGGGCACGGATTCATTTCCTACACATCCGCTGTCACTCATGCAGCTTCTCAAGTATACAGGCCGATCAATAACCGTCATAACTACATTATGCAACACAAAATCTACGTAATAGCAGTCTTGCATTATCATCATCACTATGGACAGCAATATATCAGTGGTTCATGCTGATGCTTAATTGACACACGAACATGAAAAAAAAGCAAACTGTCTACAAGAAGACAGAAGAAAAAAGGAAGGGAGGGAAAGGGACCTGACTATTAAAGGAAGCTGCATCTATATTCAAACATTCAACATCCAAGCGCCTACACCATACGAACAAACAACCAGGCTGTAAGTGGTAGTAAGTCATCACGTCACTGAGCCCGATTAACCGCCATCTCACCTAAAGTCTCCAGCCACCGAATCTGAGTCACGAGGTACCCAGCCGGGGAGACGAATCCGAACAACAGTGACCAACCTTTTCGTGAAAGATTTCATTTGTCTACGCCAGGTCATCATCTGTCTACCTCGCATCCTACACCAGTAGGCCACAGTGTCGGCAAAGAGAGCTCGGTGTAGCAAATGACTAGCTGGCATCCACAGCACATAATCCAACTATCTAAGTATGTGCAGATGTAAGGATTGAACAAGAGAATTCGTTTGACAATCAATACCCAGTTCCTAGCCTACTCGTTCGTGTCGCTCGACGCGAGCGATCGAACGCAGACACAGGAGGCCAAATATCTGAAAACGGTTCACGCCTTCTACTCTGAGCGGCAATGTTTCGCCGCCGTAAAGCAATACAGCCCTTACTGTCGCATTATACACGCGAACTTTGAGTCACATAAATAAATTTCTGTCACCAGAGGTGTTCCAAATTGGAGACACGGTTCTCTATTTCATTCCACACACCCCCACCTCTTGTCACTCTTCAAGTACACAAATCGGTCAACAACTTCCATAGCTTCATTATCTAACATTAAATCCACGTAATCACTACAGGTTTGCAGCAGTGCTTTGCACTTCGAGGCTGAAAAACACATACTGAAGTATTTTGCAAAACGCGAAATAGTTTCTAGCGTTGTTTGGGCTGCTTGAAAATTGTCAGACAACACGTTGTCGTCAGCATAGTCACGACCAGTCAGTATTCCATCAGGTTGGAGATCCATGTCGGCATCTTGTGATTGCCGCAGAGTTCTCCATTGTTTAATCTACGACAAAATTAAGCAAGAAAGATGAAAATGAACAGCTTTGACGCACGTCACTCCTGGTGTTCAAACAGTCAGACAGTTCACGGTAAACCCTAACCAGAACTGAAGTATGAAAACAAAAAAGCAGAAACTATGTTCACACAACTGGTCGATACACCTCTGCTTCTGAGCGACTCCAAAGTTGCAGACGAATATACTGAATGGAAAGCATCTTTATAATCGTGAAATATGGCTACCACTGACCGGCGGTATACTACATGGTGCTAATATAGAATTTCACGCAGAGTAGAAATTTGATCAATATATCCCCGTACAAAACGAAACCCTGTTGGTTTTTCCTTACAATATGGCCCCACAGCTGCGGTGAATCAACGAAGTATAACTGAAACTTGAAAAAAAACCATACATAACGGAGGCACTCAGTGACGATGTTTACTGATTGCAGCAATGTATAGGTATATCACATTTTCGGGAAAGCATAAAAGAAACGATTTTGCTACCTCTGTCGAGTGAGGTTTGGATTCCATCGGGCGTTGTTCTGCACTGTTTTTTATAACGAATACTTTTGATTTCAATGCAACCAGTCAGAGTGGATAACGTTTCAAATCGAAACAATGTCAAGACATGGTGACTGCGCGTGTTTAATGCGATTAGGTTCTGATATTGGTTACAGCCACAGCCTCTCAATCCCTGTTGTGCTGTTCGTCTGGATATGCCTGTTCTTCGACTTCATAATGATAGGGCAAAATTATTGTCTCGAACTATCCAGTGTACTTACATCTATATTCATCATTGCTGTATCGTGTGAAACGGAATAAGAGCGATTTTATTTGGAAAACCACTATGAAAGGACAAGAGATTAATTGGAATGATTAAAGCAGCAGGACGAGAAAACAATCACAATAAAAGTATAGACCACCTCAGACAGTGTAAATGATCACATTATGAACGATAAATACCCATCAGAGAGAGAGAGACAGAGCGCGAGCACACTGAGTTAGCATGCATTGTAAGAGGAACATTATGCTTGTTGGAAGGAAATCGGAAGGTTCTCGTAAAACGACAGACACAGGGAAGTACATACGGGATGAAGAGGATTAGAGAATATTGATGTAGGCGTCAATTTTGGCGTGTTGGCCCTGAGAAACACATTCGGCAATCCACACAATGTTGCGCATTTCTTGTTCCTTCAATTTTAGTAGAGCGTAGAATATGCCAAAATGGAACTGTTGCAGGAAGGCACCGACATTCAATTGAACCTGGACAACAAAAAAGGAGAGAGCCTTAGATCGCAATTCCTATATACAGAAAACAACAACCGTAACACATGAGGAAGATAACTAACGCGCGATGGAGTTCAGAGGTCACACAAGCACTTAGACTGCGATCGATCGGAACAGTTATTGAGCGCTACACGGTTCAACGACTACCATTAGGTCTCCGAAACAGACAAACCATGGAATATGAAAATCCAGGGTAATTGATTAAACGCGAGCACAAAACGGCGTTAGCCAGAATTAAGCTTCCGATCACCTTCTAAGTATTGATCACCAATCGGCTTTCCACTGTGGCGTGATCACATTCTCTAGGTTCAGACTTGGTCTAATCTTTTCCCGCGGATGATGACAGTTATAGTCGGGAGCCTGGCACTCTTGACTCGCCAAAGCCCAAAGAAATGTGTGTGAAAGACATCCCATTATCGAACATCAAAATCAAGCCAGCTGTATCGTGATATATGGATCAGATGTTGTTATACAATCAAGCCTCGATAATGAAACCATCATCATTTTCACCACACACAGCAGTACATCAGTGGCTCACACTGATGCTCAGCAACCATAGAGAGAAGCAAGTCCTAATTAGGAAGCAAAAAGAAAGGGAAACATGAAACCCAACTATCAAAAGCACTAATGTAACAGTATTAAGAAACTTAACGCATGCAGACAAACAAACAAGCTATAAGTGGAGATGGGGCGACACCACCAGCACGCCTTCATTACAGCTTTTGCAACCCCCACGTCATTAACCGCAATTACTTCATGGATAATTCAGCCAAACATCGACAAATTTTACATCAATGAGATTGGTTGGTAGCCAATTTTGACTTTCTTAGTAACGTTTTCTTCTAACATATTCCACGTCACTGTTGAGATGAGCGGCGGCCCGAGCCACAGTACATTTTGGTCAGGCTCATGGCTGTTTCCCGACCTATACTGCTACCTTGTCGAGGTGGTCGGGCTTGTGTACTGTTTTGATCCGGCGGGCTATGCTGACTAGGACTCCGGTCCTTCCAGGTGCAACCTTGTCAGGGGAGCAGTCAGACGAAAAGCAGTTACACTCATAGGATTGTATGTCGCACTACTGACCGCGTATGAGTGCTTAGTTAGTGAAGCAGGATGCTATGAGC
>LUCH01001527.1:92456-105346 GCA_013368495.1 Paragonimus heterotremus
TATTTATGTTACCTGTGGACCAGTTGCAAGAAATGGTGACTGACAGCAGTCTAAGAGTTAAATCAAATAGGACAGTAGAGATGTCAGTGGTAGCATTTTTTTCGTCTATCTACCCTGCTGTACACAGCAGATAATGCGACTCTGCCGGTGGAGTATCAGAGTATGTGTGTTGTGAATATTCATGGTTATATGTGGGCTGAAATAATTCCAAGCCATCTAGACCTACACAGGGAAACGATTAGAGGGCTGGAACAAAGACATCAGCCCAAAATTCTGGACCACCATACAGTGGGCGTTTGATAACGTACTGAAACTAGTGCTTTTTCGATAAAAAAGGATGCCAGTCTACTTTCTACTCCTAACACAGAGGGAAAAGAGACAGTGGTTCGTCAGAGTTCTACCTACTGGCCGGTATGATTATCGAACCGGCCTGTTCTTGGACTCTCGAATGTTGGCAAACATCGTCGGAAGAGTACTGTAGTGCGCTGGATTCACAAATAGGATTGATTTCAAAAACTTACCTCATATTCGAAGAATTTATCTTCCAATGTTTTATCGCCCAGACTCTCACCGGTTTCTTCGAACAAGCCGGCATAGTTCTGAAACGATATAGACGGGATTTTATGTCACACGCAGATCGCATGCTGGTTGGTATACAATAAAAATTGTGACTCATTTGAACAGACAATGCAGACAATCTGGGGGATAACTCAGGCTCAGATACAGGAACATCATTTAGGAACTTAAACTAGTTGCCGAACAGCACTATATAACTAGCGGTAAGCAGGTTGCCAACGTGAGTATACCGTAAAGCTCCTTGAATCTTTCTGGTTTAAGTGATGGCGAGGTCACACCTGGCGCATCGACAGGTAAGACAATGACGTGTTGCTTTGATTATTTGCCGATTTTTCTTGATGCGTCTGTTTCAGGTTGAGGTCAACCATGAAGTTAATAAGGTCGACCTGCTACAATATCGTTGACACCGGACGGTAGTGTGCCAACCAATCTCTACGGACGCTTGGTGAAGTGTGCGAGGATGAAGCCTTTTTAAAGCCAACAGTGAACAGAATTTAAGCGTGGCTTAAGGTCTGTTAAAGATGACCCACTCGCAGGGGCGACGGCTTTCGAATGTTGCACAGCTATGAAACACTCAGTGCCTGAGCATAGATGACAGAAGACGGATAACATAACAGAGGCGCTTGATGTACATCATGACAGCATTGCAACAATTCTGTGGGAAAAGCCAAGAGCACCAAGGATCTGCACACAACAGGTACTCAGAATGTTGACATCGATACAGGAGACGCATCAAATGGACTAAACTAGCGAGTTCTCGGAAATGTAGAGGAATGATCCAGGAACTTACTGTTCACGGGCTGTAACAGAGAATAAGAAGTGGTTCTATCAATACGGATCGGAAACAGTGAGCAAGTCAATGTACTAAAGGTACTGTGAACCTCTGCGGCGGCGCGGAAGAAGGCGGTGTGGCATGTATACGGGACACATTAGACGCTTTTCGTTCGGCTGTGTACTGCATAAAACTAAGGTCACCTATCCTGATTGCATCCCACTGACAGGTAGGCTATGTGAACAAGTCACCGGAAAATGCTGAGAAAATTTAGCGAAGGGTGTCCTCCTTTGCGTGCGCGCACCCACGAATTTCGAGTTGTTCAGACACCCGTCCATGATTGAGACTTCGAGCGACTCAAACACAAACCGTTAATACTATAGACTGTTCATATTTTGCAAGTTGGTATGTGCACATTCAAACTTTCGGGCTACATTTCAAGGCAAAACAGGAATGTCAACTCAAACGTACGGAAGTGTTCTATCGTAGACATTTTTGCTTGTTTTGTGTATCATACTACATGTTGACGAAAGTTTTTGCATGGGCGCAGAACCAATTCAGTATCGCATCCGTAAACTGCGTCTCAGCTTGTCACCAATCTGAGATACACGCATATTGAGTTACAAGTCGGGTTAAGTTGACCATAGTATATTTGTGGTGATTGACAGTAAACCTATTTCTCATTGCTGTTGTTTTATTACATTGCTGACAATAACTTGTACAATTGCGGTCGATGGATAAATTACTTGCTTTGCCTAGTTCGGTTGTTATTACTATTGCGTCGAAGCTAGCTCTGGGGTTGAGCTAATTCAACTACTTCAGTTCTGTATTCCTGGAATCATCACAATCTTGCACAGTCTAAATCAGATCACACTGACCGCTACGTCATATGGAAATGATTGGAAGCACCGTCCATGCCGCTGATATGGCTTTAAATACGATGAAAAGGAAACTTGTGAAGTTTGAATCAGAAGGGTTAAAATAGACAACATGAGAAACGGAAGTTGAACTGAAGGGCCGTTGAAGACACATTCAGAAGTCAGATATGAAAGTGAAGAGTCGCGTTCTGTTTTCAGAGACATTACAAATGGCAAAAACACTCAAACAACTGCAGCTTCTTAAAACAGAGATGATGCGATTCTCTGGAAATCCTGTCCAGCATTGACAGTTTATCCGCAAGTTCGAAGCTTGCGTGGAAAAAAATCAACCGACTATTCCAAACGACTATTTCGTTTGATTCAACACCATGATGTGGTAGCCAGATCTTCATTCGAAGTCTCGAAAAAAGCCACGCACAGCTAGGGAAATGCCAAAATGGTTCGTTCCGAATTTCGTGGTCGTTGGGGCACACATCCAGAAGTTTCTGGAGACCCCAGCCGCGACGCAATGGCCTTAAGCGAGTTGGCTCGAAAGATACAAAACCGTCCGGTGATACTGAAGCCTCCGAAATGGCGATCTGTCTTGAATGCAAATATTCACCTCAAAAAACAGCAGTCAACAAACTAGTGTCGTATCTCAAGACCGTTTTCAACGGAGACATTTCAAGACCTGATGAACTTTACGGAAAAGTGGGTTTTAGTCGCTAACAATGAATATGAAATCCCTGTCCATGGTGAAAAACAACCGTGACCACAGTCAGATAGTAAACCTACGCACTGGAGTTCAAATACAAAGCCTTAAATACAACAATATAAACCCTATCGATTCACATGTGAATTCAATGAACTCCAAAGATCAGCCCAGGCTACGTTGTGAGGTTTGGGGTTTAAAACACTTTTTGGGTCGATCGTCAAAATTCTTCGATATAAACGGCCGAATGTTGCTCTGAATATTAAAGAGCTGTACCGAGTACGCCCGAAAGGATTGCAAGCTGCAGAGAGATTGTACAAACGAAGATTGTAGCAATCATCGTGTGTATGTGAAGATAGCAGCCACGATTCTATCGCAACAAGTCTGTGGTCGCCGCACCTACATTCCTCGATATCGATTCCGATTGGTCAGCAGTACTCACAGCCATGTTCGGTTGGGACATCGACATTTATGAGACCTCACTCGGATACCAGATTGGTTTTTAATGAATCGGTATAATGATAAAACCAGAATGGTCATGAAATATTGTTACATATTTTAGGCACAGCCAAACGTCAAAAGGTCGACTGCTTCCAAGTCGAGCCCGACGTACCATCGATCGCCTATCATAGAACGTTGCAAGTTAACCTCACCTATTCAGTAAAACAGCCCCAGCGAATGCAGAGAATTGTTCCCCAAGCTAGAAAACCTGTTCAATTGTGACATCTAGAGAGTACACCATTCCCAGTGTCACCAGAGAGAATCGGGTTGCAATGCCTTCGAATCCCGTTGAATGACTGGACAACAAACAGCTGAAGTCAAACAACCTCAGACAGTTCGAACGTTGGCTGGCCGTTAGTGAGAAACGTTTCTTCTACAGCATCTGTGAATTGTCCTCAGTTTACTCGTTTTATCAATACTTAGCCAATCGGTACGTATGAATGCGACCACATGCATGTCCATCGACGACAAGGTGACTACGTTATGATGAGAGAAACCATCGGATTGGACGATGGGCCTTATGAAACAATCCAGTTATGGAAATCACATCCACGCTGTTAACAATCAGCCGGTCGTAAACTCAAGTAGTGGGTCGTTGAAGAAGAGACCGATGAATTTGCCAGCGCTACGTGCAAAATATTGTCAGCTAACGGGAGATTATATACAGAAAGGATATGTCGACCATCATCACCATAGACGGTAATACGTCAGCGGTTCACACCGATACTTAACTGTCAAATAACCAGGAAGAAGAAAAAACAAACCTTGTGTAGGAAGAGAGAAGAAAAAGAGACGGGAAATGACCTGACTGCTAAATATAGCTACGTCTATGTTCAAACAGTTAACTTCAAAGTGCCTACACCTTGCGAAAAAACAACCGAGTTATGAATGAGAGTAAAACGTCATTGGGATGAGAACTCATGGTTTTCACTGTCCCTGCCATTATGTGTCCTAATTTCACATATAACTCGGCCAAACAGCGACAAAATTCAAGTCACTGAGCCCGCTTAGTCGCTACCTTACCTGAAGTCTTCCATCATTGAACCTGTGAGTCGCGAGATCTCCATCCCAAGAGGCGAACCCGAACTACAGCCAACCCCCACATTATCATCTGTCCACCTCGAACCTTGAGGCAATCGACCGCAGTGTAGGCAAAGAGTGCTCGGTGTGAGAGACGACTAACCGGCATCCTTAGTAAATGACCTAACCATCTAAGTCTGCACAAACGTAAGGATTGGACGAAACAACACGATTAACAAACATTATCATATACCCGTTTCCTAACCTACTCGTTACTTACTCGTTGGTGGCACCCGACACGACTGATCGAACGCATACATCGATGGTCAAATACCTGAAGACGGTGCACGCCTTCTAATCTGAACGTCAAAGTTTCCCAGTCGTCAAGTAATACAACCCTCATTGTCGCCTTATGCACGCGACACCTAAGTATCAGAAAGATGCCTCTCTGTAGCTAAAAGTGCCCCAGAATGGCAAATATCATCCAAACCTCAGAAATGCGGGCTTCGATTTCATTCCCTATACATCTGCGGCCGACAACTTCATTACCTAACACTAAATCCAAGTAATCACCAAAGATTTGCGCTTCAAGGCTGCCAAGCACATTTCGAAATATTTAGTAGGACGCGAAATGGCTTCTAGCATTGTTTGGGCTGCTCGAAAATTGTCAAACAACAACACAATGTCGTCAACATAATCATGATCGGTTAGTCTTTCAATATGCAGGGACTCATTGCCAGTGGTTCGATTGCCATTATTTTCGACTATGACAAGAATAAACAAAAATGATGGAAGCGGACAGCCTTGACGTACGCCGGTGCTAGTGCTGAAATTGTCAAACAGTTCACGCTGAACCCTAACCTGAACTGAGGTGTGAAAGTAATGCGTCGATAGTATGTTCACACACCTGGTCGATACACCTCTAAAAGTGTAGATTTATCTATTGAATCGAAGGCACCTTTGTGATGGTGAAATACGGTGGCTGTTGACTGGTGGTACACATGACGTTGCTCCAGGATTTTGCGAGAAGTGAAGACTTGATTAATGCATCCCCAACCATGATGAAATTTTGCCTAATGTTCCCTAATATATATCCCTTCCGGGTTGCAAAGAATGGGAGATGTATAGTGGATGCGGCAACTTTAGTAATGAATGAAGTTACGTCAATTCTTGTACGGTTTCCACAAGGCTCGAGTGTACCTAGCACTAAGGGTTATTCGCCGTCGTCTACACAGGTTGTCACAACATACGATGTAGTGACAACTGCGTCTACTGCTATTAGATTAAAGGTGTGTGCGCTAACAACATCCTAGAATCAAAACCACATTTCAAAAGGGCCTTTACAAAAGCGTTTCGTTTGAATATTCGAACGTTTCAAGTCAAGTGGTCAAGGACAAATACAGGAACATATAAGTCGTTCAAAGGAGCGCACTTTGCAAAGGCTGTTATGTGACCAACACGTAACTTTTAAGGTGATTTCTATAACGCTTGCGAAGGTTGAGAACATATTGAACAATCGGTCGCCAATGTTATGAAATTAGCTACAGCAACATCACACAAGATCTTGTCTTAAAGCCTAGCAAAAGAGTTGCGGCTCCTGCCTTAGGAAGTCATGTTTGTCGTCGACGGCACCACGTTCAACAGTTGGCAGACCAGCATTGATCTGGATAATAAAGAAATTCTTTCCATAAGCTGAATGTAATTCGTAAGTGACAACGTCGTAAATGCAGTCTTTAGATCAAAGATTTCGTCTTGATTTTCGATAACAGCACTCCGACGGGTCGGTGACCAAAGGCGGTAACTGAAGTCTACGTTTGCGGAATTACCGTCTGTCCGATCAGTGGCAAGTCTCCAGCGGAAAAACAAATGTACCTGTCAAATGACAGGCTAGTGGGTCGGAAGACTTCGTTTATTTTATTTTCCCTAAGCACCAATGCTTCGTCGTTGATGTAAATGTTGAGTCTTTTTCATAACAAAGTGCTAACGTCTTCGCCTGCTCTTATGGCACACGTTTTAACGGACACATTCAAACCACCACGTCACGTTCTAAAGTAGCGTGAGACTGTCATCTCAAATGTCAGATATTGTTCTATCGTCAATACCTCCGTTTGCTTTTGTGTGTATACCTCGTTTGTGTACTGTCCTGCCTGATCACAGAACCGATACAGTATTTCGTGTTTTGGTATGTCACTGACCCCAGGAAGGCGTGCACTGAGCAACAGAACAGGTCAAGTCGTCCGTAAAAACTTGGAACTTAAATTAGTCAAGAGTTACCACGATATAATACACCATTTATGTACGAACACATTGACAATAATGCCAGAAACCCCCGGCGTTCGACAAAGACCTGTACCAATCATCTTTGTGTCAACGATCTGCTATAAACTCAAACTTGCTATCTAGTTACGATTCAGCGTAGCTCAACCGACCCATCTTTGTGTTCATACAACCGACTGGTATAACGATATTGGAGCTTACATGTCAAACATAGGGTGGTGAGTGACCGATTCGGAGGTGTGAGTATTCTAATACTCAGTGGAATACCTCAACGCGATAGTGATGTATATTGAAGAGTCCATAGCGAGTGGATTGTGGACAACACGTGCGACCGAATGAGCTATCGCTCAACGACATTGGACCAGCAGACGAGGAGAGGCAGGCGAAAAACCTCAGATAGAAGGCGTCAGCCACATACAAACTGAACTGAAGTGCACACAATGTGTGACTGGGAACCGCCGCTGTGTTTTGGATCGGGACTCCGGTTCACAAACGCGAGCGCGCGCGTGGCGTGGGAAGAAAGGAGTAAGACAATGAAAATCCTGCTTTGTTGAACGACCTTTTGCTACAACAGCATATCGATCAACTGCTTGTAGAAGGCGCCCTTAAAATTGTCACCACGGCGGCTGCTATGGAAACAAGCAAACAACACGGAGATATCGAGGGTTTTGCCATCTGAATCGGGATCTAGCAGAGCTGGATAAACGCACGGCGCAGTATTAACACAAATCAAATCTATCAGCCAGGATTCGACTGCTGAGTTTAAAAAGACATCTATTTCAGCTTGCAGGATGGCAGTAGCTCGAAAATCAGCTAATATGTACACCTAACTGTTAGGGCGCACACCCTGTTGCCATCCCAAGGCGTCTCCACCGTGAGAAAGAAAAAGAGATTGACTTTGTCCTAGTTAGCGGACCTGCTCAGAGCGTGCGAGAGGGTGGCCTTGGTTAGTTTTCACCCATAAGACCTTTTACTCCGTTGGGCGCATTAGTTACCACAACTATTTTCCCCGGTAAATGTCCTCTTTTTATGATTCGGGAATGTTCGTAGGGCCACTGCGCACCATATAAGTACTTTGTATTTGTCGCCTTTGTCGCACACGTTTTGGGGCGGAACAAAGCTCTTTTATTCGTGCGCGTCTTTTGGCTTGCCTTGGGAGCGAATACGGGGACAGTTGCAGTACTTTTCGGGACCGAGATTTTCGCGTTAATTATTACCGAGACGAGCATCCGAATTCTGCCAAGCTAATTACGATAGCAAGGACGAACCAGCGTATTGTTTAGGAGGGTTTACAACACTAACATCAAACAGAATAAGGGTATCGTCACTTCGACCTGTAGACTGTTATCCTTTCAATTTCAGTGTGCCTAAACTCCAAGTCAGTGCGGCCTTTTGACATATCTGTCTTACAAGGCGGACAATAAAGACTCCCAAAATTATCGGCACTCTGGATCTAAGCAGGAGACTAGAGTATAAGGACTCGTGTGTTCAGGCAGGAAAACAGAAAGAGGGACGTACAGGAACATGGCTACTGAAGCTGGCCACGGTGATTCTGGTATCTTGGCAATAAGTATTGAAAGTTGGGGATGAGAGTAAACTGAGAGATAAGGCGTGAAGGATAGTGGGGGAAGAAGTAGCAGTAACAAACGTTCGTCCATCCACTATTGGAAAATTACTGCTTCTCGAAATGAAAACAAAAATGACAACAGGTAGCACTGGGCAGTCTCCACTTCATTTTCATGAGTTCTTTTATAGAGATGAGACATGAAAATAAAGGAACCCTGTTGATTCGGAAACATGGTCTCTTCTGCTGGTTGCTTTGGCCTCGCTTGTTGCTTGTTTGTTTTAGTCGAGTACGCGGTTAAACAGTATTTTTGACAAATCTGATGGTAACCCCGACTGGTCTTTTGAATGGTCACTATGTTGATAACCCAATTTAAATGAGTAGCCAGTATGGCTTAGCTGTAGCGTTCCGGAACAACCAGTACACTCATTATTCAGATTAAAAAAGAATTCAAATCCCTGGTTTGACACAGATATATATCGATGGTATGATTAGAGCCAAAAGGACATTATTACAGTGGGTGTTCGTAAAGAACGTCTATTCGGTTACACTTATCGGTAAACAAGAAACTGAGAGCACCGAAAGTTAAACTATCATCTGCGAAAAAGAAGTCAGTTTGTATGAGGATAGACTATATGGATGAGGTGCTGGCTGAACCGGTGAGGTGCAGAGAAAGTAACACAAGTCAAAGAATTTACGGTGCGCCACAACTGTGAATTCCGGTCAGATCGTTTACGCATAAGACACGGTAACTAAGTCTGTGACTTACTTCTGTGTTCACTATTTCGCATGTTCATGTGGAGCGGGTTACGTCAGTCGCACAACCAAGCGCTTTTCTCGTATGACAAATGAACACCAGCCTACACAGTTGACTAAAAATGAGGTGAACTTCACCTCGAGTGCAATTCTGGCCCACTTCCTTGGCTCAGGGTACGGAGGCTCGTTGGAAGTTGCTTTACAGCCTATTAGCCAGTTGACCAATTGTCAGATTTTGTATTGCGATCATTGTAGATGTGATTAGAATTCGGCTACGCAACCTATCATTGTGTGTTAACAGTTAACGGTTACCATGGTCCTCGTTACTAACCTGACAATTCCGGAGGTCAAGTTTGTCACCTAATTGTCCTTCAATTCAAAACCATTTGACATAATTACGTGACAAATTGTTTTCGAATTTGTTCACTTGACAACCACGACGACAAAACATTACCTAATTGATCCGATGATGGATAACCGAGAAGAGAGTGCTCGCCAAGCAGCCTTTTACTTCTGATTCGGATAATCGTCTATTCACCTCGTACCAAGAAGCTCGTTCAACTCAATCTCATTTTACAATACAGTACATTCTTCAACATTGATAGCACTTCATGGTTAGTGGGGAAGCTTCTTACATCCAATGAGATCCACTTTTTCCAACGTACTCGACTCCGCCTGTCAAATGTTCTTGTGGTTTCACCTCGTTCAATCAACAGCCGTATACCGTCACTACCACTCCTTCTGACCATCACCTTAGATTGTCTGAAATGTACTCCGTCAATACTTCATCACACCACTCGTAGAACCGGCAGGTGGTAGACTACCTTGTCGTGGCATCATCTTTAGTTTACCATTAGTCGTCTCAAGTCAACATATAATTCGGCTTTGTTCGGCGTTTGTAGTCCTGGAAGTTCCCCTACTATTAGTGGAAACGTACGAGTACCTCACTCTAACATTTACTGGGCCGGACTGTGAAATATGCTTCTATTAAAAATTCTTTCACTTTCTGATTGGTAACAAAAATACGGACCACTTCTGGACAACCCTATATATTGCAACAATCACTTAACCATCTTGACAACCGGTGGGACCTTCACATTCATGCTGTCTGCACGATGTCAGAATTTTAAGGTAAAAGGTTTCGAATACCAAGTAACTGAACTGTGAACCAGTGTCTGAGAAGACCTCAGGTATTCCAAACCACGTGAATTTGGCTTTGAGTTAAATGAACACCATACCGCAGATGATGGAGTTAAACCATTTCGACTCATAGAAAGCAAAGAACTATTAATGCTGTAGGTAAGGGTATCCGCGGATACCATTTGGCAAAGCCTTTGTGAGATATGATATATCCGCAGTTCCCTTAGTTCATTTTGAGTCAATATTTTGAGGTTGTATGTGACCTATTGAGAAATTTTACATTTGAGATTAACAGAACGACCTCGAAGCTTTTCGAATACAACTGACCATTTTAGATCGACAGGCTCCAACATCATAAACTTAGCTAATAGCTCCCTATAGTCTGTTGACCACTGACTGTTGTCCTTCCTCTCGCTTGTAAGATACTCCTTAATGACTCAACATAAGGCTGGGATACATTCCGTCGAGCAGTTTTGTAAGGAATCAACTCAAATAACTGCCCATGCCATTCAAACGAGACACTGTTTTCACATCCTCAAGAATGGGTATTTTAGCAATAGCCTGGCTTTTCGGCGGTCTACCTTTAGCTTGTCTGATGTTAGCAGATGTTCACAAAATGTGACTTCCTTTGTTGAGGAACATCACTTTGTGGCGTAATCGGTTAAGTAGTTTCCTCAGGACGGCATTCAATGGATGCGAGTAGATAACACAACAAAGATGACACGACAGACCAGAGTTAAAACAAAAATGCAAGTATTCTTATTAGGGTCACCTGGAATAACCCCATAATCACTTTGACTCAGGAACCGAAAAATTGACATTAAAGCTTACCTGTATGAACTCGGCACGACTGCGGACACTGCCAAATACGGCACAGAATCGAAAGCGGTCGCGTCTGCGTAGGAATTTCAGATCTCGTACCTTACCGAGGTTATTCCATGTTACGTGTCAATATATCTACACAAGTTAAATCGAGTCAAATTCTCGATGCTAAAGATACAGAATGCACATTACCATGACACATGTGAAGCCGTAACTAAGCTGGATATTCTGCTAGCGACTTATGAGGCAATGCTAGTCAAATATTGGCCAGTTTTGTGTGCACAGAAGGCGATGACGCAATCAATCTCCTTGCTGTGAAATTGATTGCAATATTAGCATGTGGTAGGTGAAAACTGTGATTGGTTCGTTCAATTGTTGTTGCTACGTGCAGTTTGTGTAAAATTTGCCGGTTTTGTGTTGGCGACTGATGGGAGCAAATCGAAATGTTAACATTTCGCAATAAACGTCTTCTCTCTGTTTTGACTAAATCCTCACACTGCTTAAACGCAGATGTAAAAGGACTGAGCGATGGCCGCTGGAACCCGCAATCTTGTATTTGGTACTCAATCTCGTCATCTTTAAGCTAACTCGAAACCAATGTGTTATGCATAAGTACACACATATATTATCACCGGGTGCATCCGTGACTTACAGAGTAGTAGGCAGCAACTGCTTTCACTTGTTCATGATCATTCGCCTTAGCCAGAGCTGCCAGACCTTCTGGATGCAATTTTCCACACACCGGATACAATTTGGAACGATCCTCATTGGATAGTTCGGTGCCGAATGAATTAATTGTAATAATGAATGCGCGTCGATCTGCCTCAAAAGCCAAAATCTCACACATCACTTCTGCAGTTTTTCCGCCAAGAGCTTTGCAGAAAGCATAGAAATCTTCCAAGTAGGCCTGTGAAATGATCGACTGGTAACAGTTCACAAGAACAACTCACTTTGTAAAGTGTGTTACGGATGATTTCAATATTCAGTTCATCCAAATCTTGTTCAGAAATGCAATCAATGAAGTAGGGTGCTACATTGTGGTTAAGGTAAAACAGGAAGGACGCTTACCCAAAGGTGTATCTACCAACACCGCGTTGTACAGCTCGGCCGGATTAGTGGCGATGTGTAATGTCTCCATCTCTAAAAACGTACCCAACGGATGACACTTGGTCATCAGCTCGGAGATTGGTCTCCCGTGTAAAGTGCCCGTTATCAGGAGGACAATATTGTCAATCATATAACCGTATGTAATATAGTCCAGAAAGTTGGACAATGGCTCCACAGCCTGATTACGCAGATGACGGAATTCTCGGACAAATTTGTCTCGGATCTTTTCCTCGATTGTGCTTACAGACAATGGACTAGGCTCGTTTGCGAGGAACTCGCCATAATCAGTGTCTTGTAAGTGTAATTTTAAATCTTGAAAGAGACGCACAAAATAACCACCACAATTGTTTACTCACCTTCCAGAGTTCCACACTGCACCAACACATGATAGTCCGATTGTTTCAATAAACCGCATTTGATGCCACGTGCCAAACCCTCCAGGTAACCGTTGTCAGCATTAAAGTTCAGCATAGAAACGGAGGAAACGTCCAACATGATGGAGCAAGACCTTGGAGAAAATCCCAAAAAGACTATACGGATTACACCCAACACAAGAATAAATGGAATTCACAAATAAAATCCAATCGACGAAGAGCGTAAATTTAGTCAGCAAATGAGATATAACGCAGGAAGTGATGGTAAAGTAACAACATAACAACAATCATCATCATCATCATCATCATAACAGCCATGAGCCTGACCAAAAGGTACTGTGGATGGGGCCGCCGCTCACCTCAACAGTGACGTGGAATATCCTAGAAGAAAACGTTACTAAAAGGAAGACTA
>LUCH01001528.1:19441-87910 GCA_013368495.1 Paragonimus heterotremus
GAAATCGGATTCTCCTCCTCGTAATAGTTAACATGGAAAATCTTGGTCCCGAGAATAACGCGACTGTCCTAGTTAATTATTCCCAAGACAAACTAAAAGGTGGGTGTAAGGATCAACTTTGTTCTGTTCCACCCACAGGTGCAACATGAGGAAAATTACAGAGTATTTATATGGTGAGTAGCGACCTACAAACATTCTCGAGTCAGAAAAGCGAAGGACTGTTACCAAAGGCAGTTGGTAAGGTCACTAATCCACCAATCAGCATAGCGGAATAAAAGTCGAACGGGTAAAAAATGGCGAAGGTTAACTACTGACTGTTCACGACATTTCCGCTCACTCTGATTCGATAAAGCCGTTTTCTCGAGGAAGGAGGCAGTTTTGGACGGAAAAAATGGATCCCCTAACACGACTATCTTTATTTTGCGGAAACTGCCGGTTTTTATCCTCCTTATATCCACTCTGTCACCAGTTCCTGTACACTGGCATGTTCATAAAGCGCTTCCTTCCTCTATATTCCCCCACCGTTTGAGTTATTCTCGCATGTACCGACACTAGTTCGTACTATAGTGTGAGGCGAACTGTTTTGCATTCGGTACACATCACATGAGTATGGAACAACAAAGTCTTGGTACGTCCCCGTTGAGCGTTTCAGTTGTGTTTGCTTCCATGAGTGGCAATGTTTCTTTCGTAAAGCTCTCCACACGTATTGTACATTTCTATTACCGACTAATGGGGCAACAAAAGCTGTAGCCTATGATGCTTAACATGCAGTTTGGTCGTTTTTCTGTACTGTGACATATCTTCAACACAACTTGAGTTACAGGGTAGAAGTCAACCTCAGTGACACATGGTAAGTCATAGAAAATCGTTTGATGACGAAATGGTTAGCGGGTGATCAGAGTTTAAGTTTCGAAACACATAAGTTTGTAACAATCGTTGTTGACTAAGGTTCATAATCGTGTCTGACTGTGTCTTCAAACAGAGGTGTTTTTATTACCCTTAGCGTTCCTACAGATAGTTGGGAACGTTCTACTACGATGTTTACCCTCCGCATTTAGACCGTAAAATGGCCGTCAGCACAACTTAGCACACAAACAGAACTAAGTGTGACAAGCAGTAGGCCGACATACGTGCGTTGTCTCAGCCAGCGAATCCCACGAAATCTGATCATTAGGCTCAACAGTCGCCAGAACCTGCTCGCCCAGGGACACTGTCGAGCTTCCACACTACTGATGCCCCGTTCTCATCGACTTCAGTAGTGCAAGCTCTTGCCACCTTGTGGATGCGAATTGCTGTTGCGATTGAGGCGTCCTGGCTTAAAACTGTATTGTCTACTCACCCTAGGTCTCAAGGTTTAACAGTTGGAACATTTCCATCTCCTGTCTAGGTGCTGTGAAGTTAACTGTCGTCCCAGCAACGATTTGTTTAATTCGTTACATTTCAACCGTTCATTGATTACCAGTTTCTCGAAAATGTGTTTAGTGATACTATCAGTAATCGCAGTTTGCGAGAATTACTGGGAATTAAACAGTAAGATCGTTTTATTTAAAAAAACGCGGAATTTTTGAATACTCCTTTTTCGTCCGATGTGCGTGGGTCCAGAGTCTCATCTGTAGAGACAACCGTCAGGTTGATAAAAGAACTTTTCCCCTCACAGTGTAGACGTACCGTCTGTTTCACGGTTCCCTGTCCTTGTTTGTTACTCTCTTTGTGTTTCATTTTCATTGTACGATTCAAATAATGGACACCAACGTGGATATTTGATCGTCAGTGTTTGAGTTCATTTGCTCTCATCTGATGTTCTTAGCAGATATTTAGGGCTGAGATGGGTGAACGGGTATTTTGGACACTGAGGACCGATCAGGTTTGGTCGCTCAACTATGAAGTTGCATGGCTTTTGTGACTGGGCTATATTTGAAGTATGCTGAGTCCGAGTAGCTATCGTTTTCCTCAACATCAAAGATGTTGGACCTGGGTCACGAAACTGATCTGCAGTGTCTAATCTACCGATAACTGTTAAACCATTATTGCCCCTCCCAGCATATTATGGCTTATACTTCGGTAAGGCTGTACGTTTCAATAGACAAATTGTTGGCATCGTCTCATCAGAGTTCCTGATGGTCTGGAGGTAACAACGTCGACTGCTCATTTAATTCCGAATTCGCGGCATCCCCAAGCTATCGGACAGTAAATCAACGCAGTAATAGCGTTCACAACAACACTAGAGATAATGTTTACTTAACTTAGTGATACGCGATTGGCTTTAACAGAGACACAAGTATAACGTTTTCTATCAACCGATGCTTTCCGGCACAAAGGGCTACATCATGTAAAAATCTCTGAATAAATTAGTTACTTCTTGAAGAATTTGTATTGTAGTCAGCATGAGTCATAAATTTTAGTTATTGGGAATTCTTTTCCTAGTTTCATCTACTGAATTCATGTACAATAAGGCACAACCATCCACTTGTTTCTGCCCTATGTGCCCTTATGATTTGAACTGAACTCGTTCACGCATCGCTAACAAGTACGTTAGTTCACCTAAATAAGTTCTACTCAAAGGGGATAACCGAAATAGCATTTGCTGTGGGAACTGACCCTCATTGGCGAGATGAAATTCTGTTACTCACACAGTCTTAATAGTCGTTGATTCAAGATCCTGTAATGTTCAGCTGTTTTTTCCACAATTTTCTTTCCCGGTTTTTGCCAGTTTGTTTCGTATTTCCTTTGCATTCGATGGTATTATCTTGGAGGGAACATACGGAACGGTTCATAAACACAAACATACACGAAGTCATACATGAATACTTGTTTTCAATATCCTCATCGTCATAGTTTTCATCACGACGCTCTGTAATCACATTTGTCTCAGTTTGTTGATTAGCCTATACTTCATCTATTTGGGAAATTATTGTGTAAAGCGTATTTTGTGATATATATTAGGTGACAAATAAAAATGTGCCTGTTCAGTTCGTGCTTGATTGTTGGCAAATGAACCACTCGGATGCCAAACGCTTCTATCGTAAAATTGTTGCGATCAACGCTTGTGACCGTCTGTTTCAACCAGTTTAGAGGAACCGATGGTTAACAACAGAATTTGCATCCACAGTACTTAACAGCTCCAATCGATCAGCGTTCTTATTTATTGAATTAGCATCCTCATTCGGTAACTGTTAATTGATTTCTGCGTTTTTTTGAAGTATTCAAAACCTCAACATTGATGATTCCGTTATGCTGATTAGTATGCCTCGAAGGTCCTCCGCTTTGACTCAGTGGTTCGTTGGTCACAGAGATGGGAACGTTCATCTTCTTACACTAAACGCTTTATGTTAACATTTGTATAGTCACGTTTGATTATCTGTTTTCCAATGTGCTGGTTTTGTCGACCACCTCCTTGTTGGTTGATGACACTCAAGTTCAGTGGCCGATCGAATAGGCCCCTATCGAATTCAGTAACGGTTCTTTAAAGCACCTAAGTCTTAACTTCGCTGTACATTCACAAACATATTGCGACAATACAGACACTGCTTGTTAGTCTTATGCAAACACAAGTTGTTGATTAGGTTGCTCTCAGAACTTCATTCAGTGATTTGGTCGTTTTCCTAGCTCCACTTAACGGTATGGCAAATTATGACACGCGTATCCTCATCGTCTGGAACTACACAGTTTGCAATGCATGTATGATTGAAGTCGATCTCGTGTATCTGCGTGTTGCAACATTTTGGATGGTCGAATGCGTGTATTGTCCTAGTCGTTGCCGTTATCGAAAGTCCCGTTCGTGGTTAATACACATCAATCATTCGAAGCTGGGAGTACTCCCTTAAAGATGATAAAGAACCAACAGAAGTGGTCATTGTAAAGTTGATAGTCTTTCTCCGGGGGACCACCCTATCTGATTTCGAGTCTCGCCATTGTCTGTCCGATGTGTTCGATTGCACATAGTAGCAATTTTGAAGGTGATTTATCTCTCCCACCTTGAGTGACCGTGTTCCATACCCTTGGTGTAATCCAGCCCTTGCCTTATAAACGTTTAGGCAATTTGTCCCCTTTGTTCCCAAGTTGATTTAGTTTGGTGAAAATGGGAGCCACCTATGTAAATTCCACCGCTATTGATCCGACTTTCTAAGCACACAGACTGTTGAATAGGTTCCATAAATTTCTTATCCATAATTTTGTAATAGAACCACCAGAATTGATAAATGGATTGAGAATAACACAACGTTATGAGCAAGTTATGATACTATACGTTTCAACCACCTCAGGTGGCCTTCCTTAGGAGTGTTTTTTGAAGAAGCACTTTTTGCGTTGAGGCTGCGGAGTTCATCCGGCAGCAGTTAAGGCGGCGCGAAATGTTGTTCACCGTCATCTGTACTGCTCGAAATTCCTCAATCATCAGCAACTTGTCGGCCTTATTGAGGTTCGTCAGCTGTATAGGTGCCACAATTGTGGTGGTGAATGGGAGACTGTTGCAGAAAGGCATGATTGCACGCCCGAATAATCGATTGGACATCATAACAGAGAGGTCAGTACATTCTTTTGGAGAGAAGATATACTCTAGTTTAGTAGTTTTTCATTTAGGCAGTCTTTGATCGGTAATCAGGCTGTGTAAGTACTTTTGACGTATATCTCTTTAACTTTTCATGTAAATTATCATGACTGATGGAGTGTCAGTCGTTAGCTTTCAACGTATATTCTCTCATTTGATTAAGTTTCAGACCATTCTATTTTCTAAATGTGTTGTTTACACTTCTCACTCTCTGTCATGAGTACAAACAAACTACCTTTCAAATTTGCTTCCTACAGGAAGTTGGGTGATGGTTTGTTTCTGGAAACCTGCCAGAATGTCTCCAAACTCTATCCTCACGTTAACTTCAATTCGATGATAATTGATAATTGTTGCATGCAACTGGTCAGTAATCCGCAACAGTTCGACGTGATGGTGATGCCCAATCTGTACGGGAACATTGTGGACAATCTAGCGGCCGGACTGGTTGGTGGCGCTGGCGTCGTTCCAGGTGTTTCCTACGGTCACGAGGTGAGGTTTTTATTTTGTAGCCGGTTCCGGACTCCAGCGTAACCATCGTTCACCGTTTGTCAAATCCGTTGTTTGCAGTCTGATTAGTACTGCCAACAAACAGTAGATCACATGTGGATCTGTCATTTGCTCTGTGAGAGTTGTGGTGCCAGACATTGAGAGTGCTAACGTTATCACTGATAGGTTATCGGGGATTTGATTAGTATAAATTGATCATCACTCTAACTTGTTTTTAAATTCCACATTGAGACAGACTTTCCCCCCAGTTGTTTTTGAAATGAAACACTAGACTCTAGCGGGATTTTGATAGCGGTCCACATTCTTATGAAGCAGGCTTTCCCACAATCTCGTCATTAATCACAATCACATATTTCAGCAAATGTTAACTAGCTTTCAATCAAAGTAAATCTAGGAGAGCGGAGAGTCTCAATTGGTAGATAGTTGTCCCACGCTGGTAAACGTGGGAACGTCCAGCAATTGCGGGTAATTTATCCGGAGCGCCAAGTAGTCACCTCCATTAAGAACTTCACCGAATATATTGGCTTCGTTCATGGGGATCAGACCTCTTACGTGATATACCAACCCGTTTTGTTTTGCAGGTAAGTGTTGTAACAGCCAAATTACTCAGCTTCCAAGTTCTTTTCAAATCAATTATGGAGTACCGGGACACACCCAGTAATCGTAGGAAGTCGACAGATGATGCCTGCCACAAGCCATACTAATCCATAACGGGCTGGCGCTGGATCTCGTTGTTTGTGGGAACACTTCTTAAAGATGGTTAGGAATTCTTTGTTACGCAACTTGTCATGCGTGCACTATGCACTTGTCTGTTCATATGGTATACCTACTCAGCTAATTTTAATAGCGAACTCTATCATCTCCCGTTTACTATCCACTCTCTCGTGGTTAGGCCTGCGGGCCGAGATTGAGAGAAGATTTGCAGTTTTTTTTTACTACGGTTCTGCCAGACCGGTTGTTTTTTCCTCATAGGTTGACGCGCAAATCCAGTGTCATGGATGAATACAGGAGTGAACCATGTGAGATAGGCTGTACTCGATGCATCAGCGGCACTAATTAGCATATCTGAAAAATTATTCAGAGTAATCCTAGTTATGGTTGTTTGTGCGTTTGTTGCTACCCACGTTGAAGATGGGACATAAATTCTCCGAAGCCTTTGACAACTTAGACTGTTCCTCAAAGCACCGCAGGATGGTTATAAACAGCATTTAATTGCATCATCAACGGGCCAGTTTATTAAATTATTGGGTTCCTCTTTGCCTGTCGTAGATTCTCTATATTCTGCCACCTATTATCAATCCCCTCTTATTCATTGGGTAAGTTCGCCTATTTTATGGTCACACTCTCTGGAGAGCGGTCTGAGGGTCTATGCTCAGTAGCAAGTAATTATCCACCTCAGTTTCCCCGAGGATGTGTTGTTGATAGACTGCATGAGTCCTGTTCCAAACTGTGATGCCAACAGCTACAACTATCCATATAGAGTTAATTTTCATGGAAGGTACATTACTCTCTTCTATCTCATCGCTGTTAATCAGACCACATTTTTCATAAATGACGTCATCATTCGATTTTGTAATTGTCATAAACCATTCAGTTGCTGACAATCGGAAATAGACTGCATTCCCGTTAGACACTCCTTTGGCTAGTGAGTTTACCAATGGTGGAATTACTGGCAGTGGAAATTTCTAATGACCGCAATGCTTAATCGTCCGCTTAAATTTCTTAGTTAATTCAATGTCTTTGTTTCGGGTTATTTCTCCAAAATTTGCGTAATTTATTGCGTTTGCTTAGCTTAGGATGAACTGTGACACTCATTGAATACGATATGGTATTCCGGCTGAGGTCATCTTAAGGTCGTAAACTCTTGTTAACCCAAGTTTTTCTCTCCTACTCCACTCGGCGTTTGCTTTCATGTGATCACAGTTAGGTCGACCTACCTTTGATAATTCGAATCTACCATTCCAATTTTCTTGGCACTTACCGTTGTCGTAGATCTATCTAATGTTCGCTTAAAATAAAAACGTAGTTGGCACCACTTTGCACGTTTGTTACGGATTCTTTGGCGTTTACATTCAGTGTCCAGTTTGTACGGTTTTCTTAATTATCGCACCTATAGCTGGCCTTGTTCGAACCGGGTACAAGGCATTCGTACGCCGTCGCTTCGGGTCGAGACATTGCCAATCCTACGGCTATATTGCTAGCCAGTTGTTTACTGCTCCGACATATCAATCTGAACGAACATGCAGACCGCCTGGAATCCGCGATTCGCTCGGTCATTGAATCTGGTCGCGTGCTGACCGCGGATCTTGGAGGCCGTTCAACCACATCACAATTTACGGACGCGGTGCTCAGCCAGCTCCACTTTGTTGCCAGGCGAGCGTAGTTTCCCTTCTCTTTGACATCTACCCTCACGTCTATGAACACACGCTAACACAAACTCACATTAGTTGTAGCGGTTGACCTCTGTTGCGCTTCTTTCTCTCAGGCAGCTAGTTGAACTCAGGTTTTAACTTCTTGAATGTTTTTCTTCTGTGTATTTCGATTCTTTCAATTTAGATGTCACCTCAAATTCTTTTTTCTCCTTTAATCGGATCAATGTTTATTACTGGAATTGTTATTTGGCTAGTTTTAATCAACAGACGGCATAGTTGATATTCTGGTTTTTTATGCTGCCCTGTTGGACTAATGATTTAAGCTGCTTGATGGATGTTGTTAGAGGGAGAGTTATAAAAGATGGGTATGTTTATTTGATCTCATTACCTGTTATACGCATACTGTTGTCAGCCGGTGACCATTTGACATCTGCGTGTGCGGGTTTGGTCGTTTGATTTCTTTCTGGTATCGTACGATTATCCTAACTTACTTTTCGTTGTTTCTGTTGTTTCTTCGTGTTGTTTGTGAGAAAAGTGTAAGTGCTACACATTAAAACAAGTCGTATGCCATTACTTTCGTCATGGTCGTTTATCAACACAATGTTGCCAATGATTGAAGCCTGTATTTCTCGCATGTTCAAGATGTAGGTAACGTTTTATTTTTGAATCACTGTCTTCGTATGATGCATGGTGTACAGATTGGATGATCAATCAATGCCGATCGTGCCAACCACTCAATTCTACTGATTGGTACTTTGTTCTCTTTTCCTCTCTCTACTGTTAAATCCAAGCAGTTTTACAGTATTCATTTCGTATGTGACCTCCTTGTGTATTGCTTAACAGTAGCAAACGCCTGTTGTCGTTGTTGAAGTTAAAAGCATACATTTAATTTTGGTAGATCATATCAAACGGAATATTTGGGAATGCTAATGTAAATGTTTACAAACACGTTAAATGACGAAAATCGCCACTAAAGTCACACGCGTTGTCTAAACTTGTTGTGATGGTTTTAATGCTGATCAACTTCTACGATGAAAACATTCGTACTTCTTCAATGTAGCACATCTTCATCCTGAATATGTAGTTTGAGTAGTCCTTTTCTTGAAAAAGATACCTCAGCTTTGAATGGACTAACGCGTTTACCACAAAACGACTTGAGAGTTTTTGTTAACCGTCCGTGACCACTTTTTCTGTATTTGTGTTTTTGACCTGTTGGAGCTGTTTCCGTATGTACGTATTTATAAATACGGTTCCTTGTTGCGTCATTTCAAATTTAAAATGTTTGGCATATGACCAACGTTCTTTTGTTTGGAATTGTGATTAGAATGAAGTGTCATAGTTTCCTTGGCATATAGACGTTCTGTTCGCGGCTGGAGATTGGCAGTCAGTTCGTGACCGACGTGATACAAACGGAGTTGTTTATGATTTTGCGCATTATGAAGTTGTGATAGACAACTGCATGTTGTTGTGTTTTACGTCACTGTAGCACCCCTGCTTGTGTTGCGTCAATCCACACCGCTGATAGTATTGTGACCACTAACGGCTTTTTGTTGGCTCGCCACTTTAATATTTTCATTCTTGGTTTGAAATAGAACGTTTATGGTTTCAGGTCCACTCGGCGAACCATTGTCTCCATCCCACGTCTGCCACGTAAACAACCTATCCCGAAGCAGGATAGTTGATGTTAGCTCAACTGTTTCGGTCGTCTCACGTCTACTTGATCAGTTCAAATGCCTGCTGTGGCGAATAGTCCAATCCCCCGTTCAAGATCGGATTTACTATTCGAATACTTTTGCTTTTTTGTAATACAACTTCTTGGATAGGATGTAGAGTGAATGAGAATGAAGTGCGAAATCCTCTTGCGTCCTCTTCTGTCATGCCCTTTGGTGATACATTGCTCCAGGTGCTTCTCATGTTAAAGCATTATCTCACAAATTGATACACCGTTCTCGTACATACTTTCTCACAGTTTGGTCCCAACCAATCGACCCATTTGCCATTTGATGATGTTCTGTTGTCCTGTAATTAGAGTATATCTGAAGTAATTTCGGCTTCTCTGTGTATATAACTCTCTTTCACACACACGCTGTCAATTCACAGATATTTTTACTTATCACCTTGCATTATTCCACATAACCCGTTATAGGTAAACATCGTTTGTTTTTCCGAGGAAAGGAAGTGTGGCTCCTCTTTGTTGGTGACGAATTATTCACACTTCGCCCTTTATTTTGCCGTCATGTACAAGTACATTCTACTTTTGCTGTCTGATATGTTTGAGTCGACTTCTGATTGACAAAATTTAGTTCGCAAAATGGTTGGAGGAAAACTCGCAGGACAGTTCAGAACTGACGAAATCAACCACTACCTCGGCTCATTGGTGTGTGAACACCAAGTGTCGACACAGTTTATTTCGGTGCGATATTTTTTACTGATCCTACCACGTTCCCATTTTAATGATCCATCTTGTAAAATCAGCTAGATTCTATTAGGATTGGATCACACTTAACGCGTTCAGATGACATTCCCCATTGCACCACTTATCATTCAATTGTGGTTGTTGAACTGTTTCCATCGAAAAGTTGTGGTAGTCATGTTCATACAATTACCCCAGTACTCCGTCCCTTGAGATGTTATCAGCCTGCTGACTGGAGTACATGGGATGGTGTTCCCACATGGACATACACGTTGTCAGATCCAGTATGGAATCCATATCACTGACATTACTATCAAACCGTGTTTTTCTCTCGATTCGTTTCCCTTCTCTAATTTCTTCGTTTACTATGTCACGAGGACTTGACCCGTTGCTATCTGTATGTGCTTACTCAATGATCTCTGAAGAATCAATCGTGACAATCATGTGTATAATGAGTTTGGATTAGAGTGGTTTTTCCATTGGAAAAGATGTAGCTAAAGCGAAGCTCACTCACAAGCTGTCTCGAGCAGAATTGAGATCGACCAGAACAGTGGTTACCTGCTACACTGAGTTTATTGTGTAAAGGTTTGCTGATTTGAACAGTTTTTTTTTATACTTTGAACAATGGAATTGGCTACATCAGGGTCGTGGGAGGGAATAACAAATGGGCCAATCCAAACACTATGTGATTGTTGTCCGGTGGCAGTCACTAATGTGAGTGGTTTTGTTTTGTTTTTCTGTAGACAGGGTACTGTTTTACTAATAAATTGAGATGACTAAGCAGCTCAAACTCACTTTCGGTCCGATTTTTTCGGCATGTTAGCCGTTTACGTGACTTGGCGTCAGAGGACAAAGCAAAGCCCTCGAATAGTTCCACCAGCGCCGTTGTGGGCGTTCGATGTTCAAGGCATAACTTATTTGGAGACAGAGAATTAGCGAATTCGCTCTGCTGAATACTTTATCCGGAGGTTAGAAGGAACACTTATTAGTAATGTTCCGGTATTGCATTAAAGCCAGGCAAGCTTTGATATATTTAATCTTCGCTGAGCATAACGATAAGAAGCATATAGATATAGTGATGAGTAAATTTGAGTGCGATTGCATTGGTCAGGTTATGGAAACGTTCGAACGTTTTCAAAACAGCGGTCAATATGTTTGTCTAGAACAAAGGGATACAAAACGGTGAGTCGTAAATAAGGATTCTGAAAACAAAACAAAGACGTTGGACAACATACATCTCAATCTAATTACATCAACATCGAAAGCTGCTGAGCTAACAACCGGTGCGTTGTGTCCCTTGAATTAGCAAAGAATATATTCGACTCTGGAAGAAATACACGCGATAAATCTATGTAGTATACATGGTATTTTATGGAGAACATCATAATAGAGACAGCAGGCTTTTGTCACAAACAACTTATTTGATCCCAGCTAATCAGCGAACAGGCTGTTCGGACCAGGCTCCTTGGTACCGCCCAAAGCGGAGACTCAAACAAACAGATTTTGAACAGATGATGTCATGCCGACCACGACCTCCACATTGTTGGATATGACCACGTTAGAAGGAGAGCAGTAAGAAGGAAATAGTTATACTAAAGGTCGAGTGTTGCGCTGTTGCCTATGTAAGAGTGTACGTATATAGCAGACCTATTTTTCCAGTTACGGCATTGCTGTCTTTTGCGTTTGGGATAAGTGCCATCAAACAACCAGCATTCCAATCGTCAAACGGTAGACCGTAACAGTCGAAGTATTGATCAAAAAGGTCAAGAAGCAATTTCTCACTAGTCCGATGTAGGTTTGAATACATTTACTGTTAACAGCAATAATCAGTGCGACGACAGTGTCTTGTTCACCGCGCTAATGGACTGGGTTAACCTTCAATGTTAAGTGAACCAGACTTCCGGGTCGTTATCTCTATGGACGATCTGCAAGAAACCCCCGATACCGTATTGTCTCGAAAATCGGTCTTCTGAATCAGAGACCTTATTGCTAAGCATAAACGACCTAGATTCGACAGACCAGATCACCTGCTTTTGTTTTCTTTCTCCACATTCCGTTAGGCTATCACAAGTGGGGAATGTTAGCGCCTTTAATATTGGCAATTTCCAAAGAATGGGTCAACAAACTCAATTGCTTCGCGCATTCCCTCTAGTACGGAAGTTGATAGGTGCTGTGATTCTGTAAAGCATCCCGAACATCCAAAAGCTGTAATTCATTTGAAATTATTATTTTTGATACTTCACTTTTGTGTAGCAACGTCTTCGCATAATTCTTCAAATACTGTTGAAATTCAGTAAAGTAGCCTTTTGAAACAATACGAAATTTGTGCACATACTGGCCTTCTCTCCTCTGCTTGCGCGGTCGCCTGAGGATTTTGTCATAGTTCCGTCTTACTACGAACATTGTTGCAGCACTGAAAGTGTTTCAGCAATCCAAGTCAAATTCACAACACCCTTATTTCTTGGACTGATAATTTGGAATATTGTGTTGGTCATCTCCAATATTGGTGAAAACTTTCTGTGAGTCCAGTTATTTTATCATTGTAAGCTGCCCAAACTCTGTAATTCTGAGGATCTCCGGGGATGAAGTAGAATCCAGCATTAAAGCTGAATTATGATCCACATTGAACTTTAAGACAAAGTAAAGTTTCCTTGGCTTGATTCCGGTTAATGATAGCATGCGTGACACCAGATTTAGTACTTTCGTTGAAAGCCAGGAAAAAGTAGTTTGTTTCTCACATCTGCAAGTGTCCCAATGGACAGTTGTTCGGACGCTGCTCTATGATGCCCATTCTGATCTCCTGGAAGAAACTAAACTCTCGGATGGCATTGTACTTGTTGGTAATATGAGCGTATGGCTCGGTCCGTAGAAAGCACGCTCATCTTGCTCGCAGTGATATAAATAAAATTTACTGGCATAGATATACAGTGATAAACAGATTATTTGAAACAGTGTAACATCTCAGACAGCTGTTATCCACTTTGGCTATCTGGCAACCTTCGGCTTTTAGACTGCCTACCGAAAGAAGAACATTAGTGACTGTATGTGTACTTGGGCCTTGGGGAAACCGGAATATTCAAGAATATTTCCACTCCCCCAAGCGCTGAGAGCAGACAGCAATCCTTAACAAACTGAGTTCTCTTCGTTGGTTGATTAGTCATTTGTTGTCACGTTTCAGTATGATTGGTCGAATTGTTCACGGCCTTACTGACAGTTTGCTACATCGTGCGGTTGCAGTGCGTTTGACGTGTATCCGTTCACCACTATGACGGGCTGGGATTGAACCAATTTCAGTTCAGACAAAGCCTACATTAATACAAACCTTACTATAATCGGAAGATATAAAAATTTCGCAAGGCACGGATTACGCATCAAATCTATTGACGATTTCAAATGGATATTGTAACACCGGCTGGGGACGGTACATATGTTACCAGCCAGGCAGTCATACTCACTGGAAACGTCGACTTGAGAGAATTTGACAAACTGTATAGCAGGGTTTAATTACAACAAGACGAAAGAACTGTGATTCAACAAGAGTGTCAACCGCGCATGTGAAACGTGGTACAAACGCCACGAAAACAGATAGCCTAATTATGAAGGTAAAACATCTTTATCATTCAGACCGCCGTTTCACCAGCTATTTCACGATAAATACAAAATACATAGGGCAGAGAGTATGTTTTGGAAAGGATCTCCTTAGTGTACATCATACATGAACCCACCAAGACAATAAAATTTACCTCTGCATGAACAGTTTACCTCATGCGCAACGTGATTCGTGAGACTGTACGTTAAATTTGGACGTCGAATTGCAGTGGCCTTCCGTATAGAGACGTTAACGCAATAGTAATCCGTGTACGGGGCTTGGTTAATATGAGAAACTTACTTATACCATGAGAGATACGTAACTTACTACTCCTACATTGCCGTGGCTTGTACGGTTTGAGGGCCTGCTTATATTCGTCGTTTTGCTTAGCGAAAGTCCTCACAAACGATGGAAATCTGTGACGATGGGAAAACATCGAAACATTGTTCGAACGAGGAGCTTATGCTTCTATGCTATTTACTCTGTTCAAAAATTCTGAAAGATGGCATCCTGGTGACAAAAACTTGAAGAGACTGTCACTGCTTTCGTGAGTAGGTCACCTGAGTGACGTGACGGTTCGCCAGCGCTCATTTACTGGTATTTAAAATATGTGATCTAAAAGTCAAATGAAAAACATGCAATCTGCGATAGTTGGATCATTTACTCCGTAATGTAAGTCGGCGTTCACGGTTACCAACATTCAGATGGGGCCATAAAGCGATGAAGAAACGAAATGTTCCCAAATGATGAAGAGAATGGAGTCTTCTCTAAACAATGCCAGCAAGTCCCATATTTGGGCATTCGTGGTCAGCATTCACACACACACACACACACACACACACACACACACACACACACACTATATATATATATATATATATATATATATATATATATATATATATATATATCCATTCACATTCGGCGCTTCCAATGTGTGTATGTAAGACGTGTGTGCCGACCTTTACTGCTACCTTCGCGTAAGGATCAGGTTTGTGCTACGTTGATCGGAAGGGTTATGCTGACAAGAACTTTGGTCCTACCAGGCTCACGTACATCAGATAGATCAAAAAAGAGCAACCTGTGTGGAAATCAGAGCGATACACTCAGAAACTTCTATACTATTGCTGTCAGAAGATTTGTGTCGCTGACTTTCTCCTGAACCCGTCTGCATTGAAACATTCCAGAAGGGGAACCACTGCTAACCAATAGTTTTGTTTTGCAGCTACGGGTTATAAAAGCTTTGATCAAACAGTTATTTAAGGTTGGTATGCGCCGTCTTACAGAATGAGGAGTTCATGAACATTCATACTGCCGTGAAAACGTCCAGTGACTTTTCTCACGGTCTGTAGTCATCTTTTCGTATATCAAAAAATTATTCGTGACAAATTTTGGTTCTTGGAATTTTAAGAAACCTGAATTAGACGTTTCTGGGAGGAGAGTCACCGATAACACCCGAACGTAGCAACAAAGGTCATTAGATAACTGAGTTATTCATCTAGCACCAGTTACTAGTAGGTAGAAGACAACCAACCTTCAGGGGGAAAACGAGACCGATTCAAGTCGGTCTGCAATTTCTGTTATTCTTTGCCAGGCGCAGCGTTCGACGGCCTAATATAGAAGCATGCCTGAAGGTGGCCTGACTTCTCAACGTTACAGCTACCTAATCGATCAAATCAGTAGCCGCGTCTTCTGGAGTTCAATTCGAGTAAACTAATCAACTTATTCTTAGCTGTCTTACAAATATAACACCCTTAGCAAGTGAAACAGTTGGAATAACGTTGCTAGCTACGAGGAGAATAGTGGCATCCGGCGTAATGCCCGAAACTGAATCAAACATAACAGAACACTAGCCGAGCACTGGAAACAATGAAGGGTGCCCTAATAAAAATCCAGAAAGCTTATGGACTAAGTGGCATCCAAGCACAGAATTGGTGTTGAAGGTTAGTCTACAACGAAAAGTTTAACCGTAGAACAGTTACTTTTCTTCAAATTACTGACGTGTTTTCCTTAGCAAATGCATCTTTACTCCATTCCACGTTCGTAATTAAGTATCAGAGAGCTCAGTATCAAAAGTTACCGTTCTCCCAACAGTTATATTATTCACCCTTCACGACTTTCGCGTTGTATGTTTCCCCCAAATCTTATGCCTTTCATGTGACTTCAAAGATAATTGTTTCTTGAGGCCAACACGAGTGGTAAACATTGAAACTTTCAGTATCCGCACTCTCCGCTCCGACAAGCAAGCTGCTCTGGCAAATACTGTTTTAAGTCCGGAGCTTGTGTGGTGAG
This sequence comes from Paragonimus heterotremus, assembly GCA_013368495.1. Taxonomy (NCBI): domain Eukaryota; kingdom Metazoa; phylum Platyhelminthes; class Trematoda; order Plagiorchiida; family Troglotrematidae; genus Paragonimus; species Paragonimus heterotremus. The sequence continues at coordinate 35,161 of LUCH01001528.1, forward strand.
TGTCGGAGACGCGAGTCTTCGATTCTAGCACCGTTACTGGGTTGAGCTCACCCCTAGATAACTGTCGATCCAAACGCTTCTCTCTCAAGGTTTCTGGTGACGTCGAAGTTGAATCTCGTAGTCAAGCTGGGATGGGAATCGCACTGAGTTCCAAAGCAGAGCAATGTTTACTCGACTGGATACCCGTGAACAGTCACTTGTGCGATGCCAGACTCAATACGTCGGTTAAAGTTTGTCGACGCGGATCAAAAAGGCGTTGTATTCATTATATCGGCGTACGCTCCGACGGACAGCTGTCCGGATTCTACCAAACGTGCATTCGACGCGGCCCTTCTTGACTTTCTGAGGCAAACTAAACACCGAGACATAATCATACCAGCGAGAGATTCGATTGTTCAGCTTGGTCGCCTTTCTCCAGAAGAGAAGCAACTGGGAGGTGTTTGGTGTCCGGGCCCAACGCACTGATATTGGCAAAAGGCTGCTGCAGCTATGTGAACCCCACGGTCTCTGTATTTCGAGCGTCGCATTGCAACACATGAAGAAACACTATGTTACAAGGCAACTTGTCTGTGCTTCTTAGCCGTGGACACAACTCTATCATTTAACAGTTAGTTACTGGTGGTACCACTCTCTTAAGGACTGTTGTGCATTATGGAGCAACCACGTGGGCTCGGACCATGTTGTTATGCCTACCTGTTTTTTTATCATTTACCCAGAGTTATTACGCTCGTAAATGGCAGGTACTTAACTGGCATTCGAGCGATGAAAGTATGAAAAACGCTTACCAGGAGGCGTTGGTGAGCAAGTTGCAAGTTCGAGACAGATGAGAAATCCCATCGAACATTGCGAACAAATCGCCGCAACTATGAAAGCATACTGTGAACTGGTAGTGCGGTTGCAATAGAACTAGATTTCTTCTACATCAATAAACCCCATGAAAAAGCGTAGTTCGATTTCACTTGGTTTTGAATATGATGAGGACCGTCGAGAACTTACACGCAAGCTGACCAAAAGCATATACAAATACTGTTAACACTACGTGGTCGAACAATCAAAAAAGATGGAACGAGCCTTTATCTGGGAATAGCAAAAAGCTTTTCTCCCTGTTTCATGATTGTACTGGCCATCGAGCTGGTGCAAGTGAGACCATATGCGAAGAATTCGGTTCAGTTACCACCAGTCAGTCGCACAGATTCGATAGATAAGCTGAAAATTTTGAAGAACAATTCATCTAGTTTTAACCCTACCATGTAGACGACAGGACATAAACAGTTAGTCACTGCGTTCCAGGCAGTTTCCCGTCGGGAACAGAAGTGGTTCTGGAGCATAAGTTATTGAAGCGTATCCAGCTTGCTGGGCAAGATCTCTACTTCTGTTTTCAAGAATGCTGGAGAGAAGTTGACATCAGAACTGACGAAACTCCTTCAGACAGTTTTTGGGAACTGAAGAGGTAGTAATAATAGTAATTTCCGCTTTCAAGAAAGGGGCGCGAATTCCGTGTGACAACCACAGAGGGATCAGTCTCGTGGTTGTTCCTTCTAAATCACTCACTGGTGTCGTTTTGCGTCAGCTTACTGAGCCCAGGGGGAGGCAGATATGCAAAGAACCACAGGATCCCGATGCGGTCGTGGATGATTTGATCACATTTTTACCTTGTGACAGATCTTGAAACATTGGTACTCTTATTGTAGGCAGTCGACCGTCGTGGTGTTCTTTGACCTGAAAGCTGTTTCCGATTTGGTCGCTCGTAGCGTTTCCGGATACTGTCTCCTTCACGGGAATACGTGAATCTGTTGAGATCACTGTTTGCTCACTCTGCAAGCAAGGTGAGAGTTTGTGGACAACTGTCTCTGTCGTTCATCACTTCTAGTGGTGTTCATCAAGGATACCGATCTCCTCCTTCGGGTTTACTAATGTCATGGACGTCATTCCAGAAAGTGCACTCTAAGTGAGCTTGGTGTTGATCTTCTTCCTGGCACTGGGTTTACGAGTTTGGAGTATTCGGATGACATTATCTTGCTTAACCCCTCTGTCGAAGACGTGCAAACCATATTGAAAAAGGTGGATGATCGGACTGGTTTGTACTGAATGCGTTTCAAATTCTCAGTGTGCAAAGCGTTACTTCAAAACTGTGTCATTCCCACTCCTACCCTCTCTATAACAGGCAATCTCCCTGGGACTGTGGGCAGTTTCACATACTTGGGTAGTACTTTCACGTCAGCCCGTAATATTGTTAATGAGATATCAGCGAAGATAGCAAAGGCACCAGTTGCCTTTACCAATCTATCCTCTGGGACGTCGAAAAGATTTTCGGTTGTCACCGAAAGAATTGGTATATAATGCTTATGTACATTCTGTTTTCAACGATTGGAATAGATGAAATAGGTGTTTTTGGTGAACAGTGTTTTCAGTTATTCATCATCAGGCCAATTACGTAATTTTTTGTATCATCAAGTTTGTCAAGCGAGAAAAATCAAAAACAATTCGTCACGTAATTACGTCACGCGGTTGTGAATTGGAGGGCAGTTAAGTGATAAAATTGAACTCCGGAGCTGTCAAGTCGGTAACAGCAGGCCATGGTAACCATAGGATGTGCACAAACGTCTCATGAGCGCACAATTGTGGATTGTGCAACCAAATTCCGATAGCTTCCATGTTGGCCGAAAGGTGACTTGACTCTTCTTGATTGACAACTGGGCAAGCGGTAAATGGACTAGACAGCTACTTCCGGTGAGTAAAACAGTACCCTGTCTACAGAAAAACAAAACAAAACCACTCACATTAGTGACTGCCACCGGACAACAATCACATAGTGTTTGGATTGGCCCATTTGTTATTCCCTCCCACGACCCTGATGTAGCCAATTCCATTGTTCAAATAAAAAAAAACTGTCCAAATCAGCAAACCTTTACAAAAAAACTCAACGTAGCAGGTAACCACTGTTCTGGTCGATCTCAATTCTGCTCGAGACAGCTTGTGAGTGAGCTTCGCTTTAGCTACATCTTTTCCAATGGAAAAACCACTCTAATCCAAACTCATTATACACATGATTGTCACGATTGATTCTTCAGAGATCATTGAGTAAGCACATACAGATAGCAACGGGTCAAGTCCACGAATCGAAAGAAACACGGTTTGATAGTAATGTCAGTGATATGGATTCCATACTGGATCTGACAACGTGTATGTCCATGTGGGAACACCATCCCATGTACTCCAGTCAGCAGGCTGATAACATCTCAAGGGACGGAGTACTGGGGTAATTGTATGAACATGACTACCACAACTTTTCGATGGAAACAGTTCAACAAACACAAGTGAATAATTTCTGGTGCAATGGGGAATATCATCTGAACGCGTTAAGTGTGATCCAATTCTAATAGAATCTAGCTGATTTTACAAGATGGATCATTAAAATGGGAACGTGGTAGGATCAGTAAATACGTCGCACCGAAATAGACCATGCTCACAGCGTTGATATTTAAGTCGATGATGTCAGTGAATGGTAAGACGGCATTTCCTCGTTTAGTGTACATCCCCACACTCTCCGGACTATTCATTTCGATGTATTATACAGTTAGCTAACATAATGAAGCCAACGTATGTTATTTTAGTCACTTACGCAATGGAATACGGAAACCCCTGCAACCTCTCCGCAGAACCCATATTTCGCCTAGCAGGCATACGTATATTGAGATTTGAGTTAATTGGTGTATAACAGGTTAAGTGTGTAAAGCACAAAGTCCTCATTTAACGCTTGCTGTACACTTGTGTGAGGGGCCTGGCTGAATTCTTAACTGCCTCTTAGTAAAAATAACAAATTGTTTCTCAGTACTTATCGCTCATGTGACTTTAGATGAATACTGGTAATTCATTCAGCCATCATTTCGATCTCAGCCTGTAGTTAATTTCTGTTCATCTACTTAGCCTAATGGAGATAACTTGAGCTTGGCTTTTTCAACAACTATTGGCTGCTTACCCCCATCTTCTTGAACGCCAGATCTGACAGAACATTTTTAGGATGAACGATTCGTAAGACCATGGCAGCGAAAGTGCTTTCGTACATGACATGGGTGTTTTTGAGGGCATCATAGTGGATAGAGTAGGAGCAGAAGAATCCATACGTTACTCTTCATATAGGGTTGGCCACTGTGATGCTTATAATGAAAGCAAGCACTGCCGTTTTCGGGGCAAAATGGCAATGGAAAATGAATTGTTGGGCACATTTGAAAAGCCAACAATATTAACTTGAGAGGACTGTTAGTTTGATACAAGAACGACTTAACTTTCGATCGCCTTGGAACAATGATTGTATAGTTGTAACCGCGAAAAAGGAAATAACTATCGTGTAATTGTTGCGTGCAAGAAAGATTAGAAAATGAGATCGAAAGGAAATATATGAGAATATGAGATACGCGACAACCAGCCTGTCATACACATAGGCAAATAAATTGTTAGGCATCTCAATGGATTCAAACTTGTTTGCAGGCAATCGGAGCATAACTTATTGTCTGTTTTTGTGCATCATGGCTTATGTCCTCAAAAACCCTTGTCAGATTTCGTGCACTCCACCTGTGAATTTTTACAGCAGTCACCAAAAGTATTAGTAAAAATGCTGTCAACACTGCTCATCCACACTACTCTGAACGAAGATAGGTGTTTCTCGTTCACTGCATCTTGACAGTTTATTCCAAGTTATTATCCAGTCAGTTAAACTTAGGATTGCTCAGCAGTTTACTTTAGAAATTGCATCAGCAGCCTAAAGCGGTGTAGAGAATAAAATAGAAGCTCAAATCCTCGAGACTAGGAAAGTATTCTCTTATATAGGAAACCCTTAGCGACAGGGAGGTATCTCTCTGAGGTTTACGAGTCGCGTATCTAAGGCAGCTGTAAGGGCTGTGCTATCTTACGGCTCTGAGATTTGGCCGATCAGGGTAGAAGACGTGAACCGTCCTCAGGTATTTGATCATCGATATCTCCGTTCTGTCGCTCGTATCCGGTGGCATCAGCCAGTAAGCAACGAAGAAAATATGACATGGATATTTGTTTGTGATTGCTAAGCGAGTTCCTTTGTTCAGTCTTTCCATTTGCACAGACTAAGGTGATTCGGTAATGTACTAAGGATGCCAGCTAGTCGTCTGCCACATCGAGCACTCTGTCGACGCTTCGGTTGACTGGCGTAAGCAGCGAGGTGGACAGGTGGTGACCTGGTGGAGAAAAACGAAGTCGTACACCAAGGTGTTGGTCATTGTAGGTCGGGTTTGTCTCCCGAGATGGAGGCTTCGAGACTTACATAGTCGGTGAAGTTTACCGTGATTGATATTTAGGTTGAAACCTAAATGCTAAAGATCGGTCGTTGATGGGAGACCTTTGTGTGCAGAGGAGCGTCCGCGCATGAACATTTATTCTTTCTACCTGAATCCCTATGTCAAAACACTCTCCCACCAAGTACTAACCACAGACCACCGCTCAATCCTCCACAAGCTTGGACAATAGCCAGACAAAACAAAAGCTGGATGTATGTTAATAACTGATGCCCAACAGTCGGTTATGAAAATATGAAAACATCGTGACAAGTGAAAGAGAAGACTGTAACCAGTTAACAGATGAACAGCAACTGCAGAAATTAGAGACAGCCATTAGGCGAGTCGCGAGAGCTAAGGATAGGAAAGGAATACACTTAAAGAAAAGCTTTCAGAAGTAGTGAAGAAGAATGCCAACATCAACTACACGTGGATTGAAAACTTGTCAACCTGCCCGCTATCCAGCCACTATCAAAAAGTTCTTGTCAGAGTACTCAATTTCAACACGGGAGATGCAACAAACGAAGAATATTTGGCAAACTTGTCGTACGCAATGAAATCTAACGACCTGTCAGACTAGGCACAATGATCCCTGTCATGCTCCGCAACAGAGTCCAATAACCTCACCAAAGGCGAACAACGAGCATTGGACAACCTCAAGAAGGATGACAACACCATCATCGTACTGGCTGACAAAGGACGGATGACGATCATTCTGAACAAAGCAGACTACGTGGAGAAAACAAAACAGTGACTGAACGACACAATCACTTACCGCCTACTCAGTGCTGATTGCAACCTAAATGCCAAGCTCGACGAACATCTTAATATCTTCCTCTTCTCTTTTTTTATCGACTACGGCTAACGTATTTCTTGTTACGTGTGCAGCAGTTTAGCATCAATTAGAATCACTGTTGATGGTGATGATGAAACTGATCATATACGGAGAATCTGAAACAGTTGGTTCCCTTCATAAATTTGAACATAGCAATAGGTAGAGAGACACTGGTAGATGTTAACTTTTTGTACTGCCTCTTCTTTGCCAAACGACAATAACCAGGAACATATATATTTATATATACATATATAAAACAAGTGAGTTGGGTGGTGGATAAATGAAAAAACAGATGGGATAGAGAACGCAACGTAAAACTGCTAGATGCATGGGAGTCTAAGACAAACATAGTTGTTTTTGTCACAGTAATTGCATTCAGCTTAGCTTATCGGCTAGCCCACTTCGAAAGAAGGCACTAGACTCGAGTTGCGCTGTTAGTAGAGCTCATCAGCAGTGCATATCTCTGTCCGAGCCGGCTTTTTATTCCGACTTTCGTGTTTGTGAGAATAGCATGTTAACCACAACGCCAGTTACCTCCAACTAGGCGTGACCGATCCATCATATCTATACGCTCAACTGCAACCTTATGTGAATAGTGTTCAGATTGGCCGGTCTCTAATGTAGACACAGTGAGCAGCCTGTAAACTCTAATCAATAACCCACGATCAGGAACTTTTCAGTTTGGTTGAAGCCATGGACGTCAATAAACCAACTAAGCGATGTATATAGTTTGAATAGAATTTCGGAGTTTTCGATTATTTCAAGTTGAACACCATCCACGTTTGATCACAGTTATTGCATTGCATCACAGCCGCGCATAGGAACAAGGAGTCTGTACCATATCATCGCACGTCACATTCTAATGACACAACACCAGTACGATATCACAACGACATTTCGTGTTATCTACTAGACGTCTCACAAGCGAACACTGCGTTATGCGGAAGCTGTTGCCATCCAATGGTTCAAACCGGTGTTGCGTGTTCAGAAACAGCTGCTATAGTGATGCCAGTGATTGTGAACTCTGACAGTTGGGTTTCTCTGGTATGTTGTTCCCCATCTCATACCGACACATAAATGGTCTGTATTGTACACTCATAAATATGCAGCGACATTTATGTGGACATAAATCGTGCGCTATCAGCTGAATGTCTTCTTTACTCAACAAATATCCATTATCCTACAACATGGTAGAAAATAATCGGAGTTCTTTGGTTAAACAGTCTAATGAAAACATATACTTAACGTGCCTAAACAGTGTTCGAACCAATACTCACCTATTCTTTATTGGAGTAGTGTTTGTGAAATGAGAGCAATAGCCATTCCAGGTTGACTTTTGATGTACAGACCTTATTGATCCATCGTCCTTGCGACTGCCGGGGATGTCTTTAAAACTGTAGGCACTCATTCGTTTCTAGCTAACAGTTGAATGTCAAATTAGCATAAAAAATATTCAGCTATTTTACCATCTCATCGACCATTTGCGAAGGTTGCGTAAACATGAGGATGTCATCTACATAGCGTTTGCGTAACGGTAGCGCTGGAATTTCTCTAACAATTCACTTTTCTATAATCAGCATGAATGATTAGTGAGCATTGATCGCGACGGGTCTTAGACTTCCATGAGAGTCTGACAGTTTTGCACTGTGTCCACCATCCCGCTTACTGTGCTATTTCTTAACCACTCATCCCACTAGTGTTGTATGTGTATACTCATGGTTACTATAGTTTGGGACTGAAGGAGCAGTACGCAATGCTAACATCTGTCAGTGTCTGTTTTTTTTACTGCTAAGTACATATGTAAAGAGTTGCCAGTTTTGTGGCAGCTTAATCACAGTTTTTGAGTCATTGTCCAATAACTTTATCTGAGAGGCTCTGCTAAATCAGTATCGGTAACTGAAACAACTTGTCCCTGATTGTTTGACCAAAAGACACATTTTTGTCTTATAAGAGACAGCCTGGTAATTTTCAAGGCCTTTCTGTTCACTTCAAGTAAGTGGTGGATATGCATTAGTTGATTGCTTTTAACTTCGGTCATAGCTATCGAGTTCACACATGTCTAGAATGGGATAACCCTTTTTTCACACGTGTATTAATACAGTAACCTATTGTAAATATACAACCTTCCAATACTGACGTCTCTCACCTACGCACACTACTCAATTCTTGCGAGGCTTGTTAGTGGAACTACTACCTCCGAAGGCAATATCTGTATAACTCTACCAAAGGATAAGTATTCAGCCAAGTCCCTAATTTGGAATGACACTCAAGTGTAAAGTGTTATACATCGAAGTCCGAATCAGTTTACACCACTTATTTGCGTTAATGCCTTTGTGTTCAGATGGTTGATGGCAACTGCCAGGCTTTAGTTGTCATTTAATTGAACAAAACTGTACGATAAATAAATTCTGATGACTGCACGAACGAAGGCTGTTAAGACTCATGTGGCCCATGTTCCTAAGTGTGCCACTAGTCCGGTCGGCGCGATGCCATCTAACCGTATCAATTATGCAATGTAATCTCTCCGTCTCTATTTTGATCCAGGTGTGAATTTGAACTGCAAACCTCACTCAATTTCATCGATGATGGAAAACGCTAACAGTTGTTCAGAGCACTTTCTGTGACTTTCGAACCACAGATAGTAAAATGAGTAAAGCTTTATTTGATTAAAAGAACGAAGATAAGATAACACATGGATTTTCTATGTGACAAATTACAGAAAGCTCCAAAATTTGGCGAATTACAAATAAAAGTAAGTACTTCATGGGAAAGTTACATTTGGCTGGAGAGTGAACTAATACATATTCGTCTGACAATTCTGAAGACTTTTACTGTAAGCTGTAGTAACGTCTTTTATTTTGTCGTAAAAATATGCCGGTTAGCAACGCATTACATGAAAAGGCGTTTATTTCATGGTATATCTGTTATGTACTAATTACTAGAACATCAATGAGTGGCAGCCTATTGGATTGTCCCTTTTGGTACACGCCCAGTCGCTTGATGCGGAACCGAGACAGAAAATAGATGCGGCAACAGTGTTTACTGGAAGAACGAGACGAGTCAGAATTAGGCCACAGAGGCTGTAAGTTTATAGGGCGAAATGATTACCATACATGACCGACAAGGTGCATAGCAAATCAAACTAGACGATCATATATGGCAGTCAAGCGTTAGAACGAATTACGTTATAGGCGGCATCAGAACGTGAATGCGCTAAAACGGTTCACATTACGTACGGGTGTTCGATAGCGCAGCTGCAATCTGACTAACTGTGTAAGTTAAAGCATATCAAGTCACTCGAAGCTGGATCGATCAATCGATGTGACGTGATTTGCCTTTGCTGCTTCGTTAGGAGATGCGTCTCCTAACACAGCCGAAGTTCGATGTGAGATTGAACTTTACACCACGCTTCCTAAGCTGCAATTCCAGCTGAGTAATGACAGAAATTACGAATAAGTGAGTGGGTCCGAGATCACTGTGCGCAAAGGATACAAATTTGGTAAAACAGAACTTTCAGTTCGCGAAAAGTCACTAATAAACCTGGTAATTAAAATGGCCTTTGTTACAGAGATAATCGGTTCGAATACCGTCTAACTGTGCTGCTATATATATATATATATATATATATATATATATATATATATATATATATATATATATATATATATATATACAGCGGTGGCAGCTTAGCACCTATGGAAACTCACGGAACTCTCTTCGTTACAAATAAGATTAGTGAATGAAAGATGAAGTTCGTTCCGGTTCTCGAAAAATGCGGCCGCTTACTACATGTTTCCAAACGGCTGCAAGAAATGAACGACGCTTTGACACGTGGGAACAGAGCACTTACCAACAATGGGTTGTTGTATCGTTCATATTGTAGGCCACTTGAAGAGCAAAGTTAGTCTCGGTGCGTACAAATTCACCCAGCGAACCATAACTCCGGAATCCAGAATCATTAAAACAGCTCAGGCTGTTTTGTAGGTGAGGTATTTCACGCCAAGTTTTGTCCTCAGAGTACATTGTGTGGACAATGAACGGGTATTGTAGAAAGATGATTGTTTCAATCCTTCTAAACTGACTTACGCTTTGGGTGTTTTTCTAGAAGCTCATCAAACCTGGAGCGGTTCATTACTTGAGGATATTTGGTCATTGTTCTCTGGATACGGACTTTAGTTAATTTATTTGGAGGCTGTTGAGTATGCACTAAGTGGTTTTTCTTTCAGTTTGGTTGTGATCAAACACCCCTGAGATGTTTGCTAAGGTTGATCGGTGTATTCCTATATAAGTAGAAATGTTTAGAACCGTTATTGACAAATGTGGTACACTAAATTGCAAGCATCGTCGAAGCAAATGATGAGAATGACAGGGACACGTCTTACAACTTCGGAGCGATACGGCCAACCAGTAAACAGGCGATCACAAAAATTTGCACTGTTTGCATATCTTGGGTTGTTCAGTGTGACGGAAAAAAAGGCCAACACAATATTCACTATATCCTTCACTGAGAGATGAATAAACAGATATTTAGTGTAGCTTAATCTGTTGTATACTAAAGTATGGTGTATTATTATCTTGTATTATATTACTAGGTGCTGTCGGTCTGCATTATGGAACAATTCTGTTACTTGATGAAGACAGGAGTCCTCACTAGTGAACTCAAACCAGTTAATCACGAGCTTTGTTCTCATGTTAATAGTTGTATCACTGTGTTAACCGCCGGTCTTTGACCTATGTGATCCAAATGAATGAATCTGTTATAGACCTGTACAACTTTTTGTATTAAATATATTATTTATTATTACAATTGGATTCCTTCGTACAGCATTTCTGTTCACGAAGAGGCGTCCTTCATATATAGTCATTTGTTTTCTTCTCCTCGGTGGTCCTGTTGAAGAGTGGTTACTGTAATCACAGCATCGATTGGATCCTACTCAGTAAGAGGCTGAGTCCAGGTTAGATACACAATAATAACAGACCATAAACCGTGCACATTCAAGCCGAAATAAAGTATGCGTTCTGTCAACAAACGCATAGAGATCGGTCAGTTTTGAAAGTGTCTTCCAACTAAGCAAACAATTTCTCCCTTCCACTTCAGAAAACCGAACGTAAATGTATGATAGAAAACCATTTTATTCAGAATGACACATTACTATTCATCATTTAGCCAAACGTGGTCTTATATATTCATGTCATTTTCCCTGTCTGTTCGCCGGTTTTGTGTACTAATTTTGATTGCAAGTAAATAGTATGGTATAAATTATAGACAAGGATGAGTTACTGCAACTGAAGCTACAGTTCTGTCATGATAAAAATGGAAGTATCCGACGATAGATAGAGGCAGATATGCAGCAAAAATGATGAATATTTATTGAAAAGTAATTGTGGCTGATGATCAAACATATTTGTCTTACAAGTCGGTGTGAGCGACGTAGAAGGTGTAGGCTATCATATTTTGTAACTTCTATCGTATATTAAACAGGTTTAATGGCAATATTAATAACGTAGGGTTGTGGCTGAGCATTTGGATATGAGTATTCGGTCCGGCCTATTGTGTCAACAAGCTAGCCTCAGATGCACAAACAACGGAGCATAATCATCGGCCTGGCGAATCTATGCAATCCTGATAACCCATATAACAGCCAAACTCGAGTGCAGTGCTTCTTTCCGGTTTGGGCTATCCTAAAGACTTACTTGAATTTTGGAGATTGTTGTCAAGTGTTGATGGTGTTCAGTGTGAACTAACCTTATTTTGTTGTTATAGCATGGATTTCTGATTTCTTACTAACCGATGTGCTAATTGAATTTACGTAGCACTACAGTTCTTTTCATTTTCTGTCATAATTATATATCACCAGGTTTTAGAAATCTTGTGATTCTGTGCAATTTCTACTTGGCATTGAGAAATTCTAAAACTGACGGTATTCCTTTGATTTTCCAACAGTTGTTTCGCCGTCTGTAGTTTGTCGAAGCCATCTAAATTCATTTCCTTCCTGCACCTTATAGAATGCGAACCATTTGTGTTTTTGCGTATGTGTGTGTGTGTGTGTGTGTGTAATTACTAGAACTGCTCGTGTATGCTCGGTTTTTGACGGGTTACACTGGCAATTTAACCAGATCAACTGGGAAAGAAAACCAAACGCCGTTCGATGTATAATTATACGTTTATTTGATCAAAGGTTACTGAGGGAGATTATAATTGAATATTTTGTCCGACCATTGTTACAGCTGCCGTATGAAGATCACAGTCACATTCCTTTCGGAATAACTAGTTGTTTTAGCTATCTCGCAACTTGACATAAGTTTCATGGAGAGCATTATCGACTTGTGGTTTGCTCTTCTGAATTGGGAATGATCATTGGTTATCAATAGTTTCACAGTCTACCCGGTTCACAAATAAAACAGAGGTTGAATTTATTCCTCAAGTCAGCACTTTTCGAACAGAGGGCTTGTTTGATTTTTCACAGTCTTCTTGTCTTATGGTTTCAAATTGAAGTCTTGAACCAGGTTTGAGAACAGGGCATTACACTGAGCTGTCCATCGTAAAAACTGATGGAACGGATAATGTTTTCAGTTCTACAATTTTGCCCCGATAGCATACAAACATATTTTGGCCATGACCTTATTTCATAAAACCAGATATATTTGCGTCCCTGATAAGCTAAAGGAGAGAGATAGGGTACCATAGAAAATGTTACTGGCATTTGGATACAATGAAACATTCACCGAGTTTCACATGACGTGCTAATACAATCAGCATGTTCAGACAGCTCATAAGAATATGTTTCTATTTCTGCAACTCAGCAGGAATCACGTGGCAAATTACAGCACAGACAAATTATAGTACCAATACCATTCGTGTTTGCTTGCAGTTTTTGCGTCCAGATAGAATCTTCAGCTAACCTCTTTTGGCAACAAGAACTAGTCTCGAGTCTGGTTCTTGTTAGAGCTCGTCAATAGTGCATATCCTTGCTACGGATATGCACGGCCAGGAGTAAACCGCCGATCACATTTCCCTGAGGCAACCGTGTTGATCACTGCGCCACTGACCTCACATTGGACACGACCGAGACGATTAGGCAACCTGATCATTACTCACAGGTGGAATTTTTTGAGCGTTCGGATATGCTAATTCGGTCATGCCTACTGTGGAGTTAATGGTGAAGTGGTCAGCACGGTTGCCTCAGGGATTTGTGGCCGGCGTTCTAATCCCGGCCATGCATATCCGTGGCAATGATGTGCACTACCGAGCAAAACGCGAATTCAATTCTTCTTTTTGAAAAAGGCTGGTTGGAGAATCTATCTATATGCGAACGCTGTGATGAGCTGTGATGTTCAATTTGAACTCATCTAGCCATTCACCATCTCAAGCGCGAAAGTCAGATACACGGATTGATTGTATTCTTCCAGTTACTGATAGAAACTGATCAAAACTCTTTTGAATTTAATACTGTTGGGTCTTTTGGTGTTTTTTTTATAGTCAACATGGTTCCGATGGATAATTTTGCTTGTCCGTTGAACGAAACAGCGTTTTAGAAGTGTACTTTGGCCGTTATTGTGTGTTATTTACTCTAACATATTGGTCATCAGAATAACCACACTGTTTCTGTTCATGATACTAGTTAGAAGATTACAGCCTAACGACCTCAAGATACTTTTGTGAGTATATACTTGCCATTATAATTAACATTCGATCTACATCATTTTACGTTGTTTATTAAGAGTCGGCCATTCTGAACATATTTCGAACAATTTCCCATGGGATACTCACAGGTTTTCCCTCAAAATCTGTTCTGAGATGTTTATGTGGATACATCATTGTGCAAGATATTTTGAGGAGTAAGAGTGAAATCAGTCGAACGTTATGATGATTATAAAGAGAGTTTCGAAAACAAAAGCCAATTAGCGAATAATTACATTCACGAAGGCATTTTTCCGAATATTTGAAGTCACTCATGAATGAAGATTGAATGAAGATGTTTGGCTTCGCATTTTGTTGAAAATAAACGGTGCATAAAGAATAATTGAAATAAAACTTGTCAGTTAAATTTATTGAAATTCCGTCCTGATTTTGGAGAGTTTTATCATTCATTCGTAGAAGAATCCCACGAAAAGTGAACGTTTATTCATCTAAAACACAGTGGTCATTCAGTTTTACATGTTGTCGGTACAGTTTGCAAATATTTACATCAGAAAGTCACCCGGCTAAAGATTATGCTATTTTATTCCTAGAGAAACGTTCATCCTCATCATTATGGATTGCAGTACAGCAGTGGTACTCGCTTATGCTTAACCGTCCCATAAACATGAAGAAAGCAAACTCTAAACAGAAAAAGGGAAGAAAAAAGCATAGAGAGGGAGCTAGCCACTAAAACTTCTTCACCTACGTTTAACCATTCAGTATCATGGTGCCTACACCTTGCCAACAAACAACTAAGCTTTAAGTGAATGTAAGGCGCCATCAACAAGACAGCTTGATTATGACTTTCACTGCCACGTCTCATTAGGTGCACTCATTTCACACGCAGTTCAGCCAAACAACGACAGCATTCATGCCAGTGAGCCCGATTAACCGCCGTATCACTTAACGTCTCCTGCCGCCGACTCTGTGAGTCGCCAAGTCCCCTTGGTGAACAACTTTATCTCCCCAAGTTAGGTCATCATCTGTCGACCTTGCACTTTAGGCCAGTCGGCCTCAGCATCAGCAAAGAGTGCTCGATATGGCAAACGACTTGCTGGCATCCTTAGTACGTGACCTAACCATCTCAGCCTGTGCAAATGTAAGGACTGAACAAGGGAATTCGGTTTACAATGAGTACCAAATACCCGGTTTCTTACGTCCTCGTTGTTTACTCGTTGATGCTACCGGATACGGGCGATCGAACGCAGACATCGGTGACCAAATATCTGTATACGGTTTACATCTTCTACACTGGGCGGTCATGTTTCTCTACTGTACTGTGATACATCATTCATTGTTGTTTTATATAATCGGCCGATAAGCCTCAGAGATTTGTCTCTCTGTCGCCATAGTTGTCCCAGATTAACAAACATACGCTTTTCTATTTCATTCCCAAACCTCCACCGCCGCCGCTGATGCGAACTCCCAGGTGGAAAGATAACTGAACAATCTCCTAGATTTCGTTATTTAACACTAGATCAACCTAATCGCAGCAATCGTGCAGAATTGTTTGGAATTTTGGGGCTTCAAAGCGTGTTCCGAAGTATTTAGCACGGTGCGAAGTAGTGTCCTGCATTGTTTATGCCGCTTGGAAAGTGTCAAACAGCAATACGTTGTCGTCAGCGTTATCAAGACCAGTCAGTCTTCTACCAGGCAGGAGGTCCACACTGGCATCGTGTAAGTGTCGGAGACAGTCCTCCATTATTTCGTCTATGACAAAATTAAACAAAAATGGTCAGAATGGACGGCTTTGACGTACGCTGCTGTTGATGCTGAAACTGTCAGACAGTTCACCGTGAATCCTAACCTGAGATGAAGTATGAGAATAATGTGCCGACAGTACGTTCACATACTTGGTCGGTACATCTCTGTAATTAAGCGATTCTAAGATCGATCCACCGAATCGAACGCATCTTTGTAATCGAGAAATACGGCGATTGTTGGCCGGCGGTACACATGACGCTGTTCTAGAACTTGAGGAAGGATAAAAATGTGATCTATCCATCCTTGTGCAGGGCGAAGCCCTACTTGTTCTCCCCTAATAGTTGCCGCTCGAGGTTCATTGATTTGATGGAGTAATGACAGTGGTCAAGCTAATTCCCCTATGGTTTTCGCAAGAGCCTCGGACTCCCTTTTTTAATATGGGGACTATTATGGCGTGACCTTAGCACGCGGGATGGTCTCTGTCGACCACACAAGTGGAAACAGCTGAGTCAAAGTCACCACTAACGCCTCCACACCTTCTTTGAGAAGTGCTTGCACGAGATCATTTGGACCAGCAGCCCTATTACGTTTGTGAGCCGAACTGTAATTGCATGGGTGGGTGGTGCTAAATCTACCGACCAAGGTGAGACACTACAAGTTAGTGGCGTCAGCTTGGTAGGTGTAGGAGGCCAGCCGAATTGACTACCAGATTGTTCCGCTCACCACTCTAACCTTCTGGACTTATTATGGATGAGTATCATCCGTCTTGTTGATAACTTTACTGCCAGAAGAATTATTCCATCTGGCTCACAGCCAATCCAAGGTTTATTCGAAATTCAATGTTTGTTCAACGCGCGAACCAGTTATTTGTAATAATAAGGACGACAGTTCCCAATGGAACCCCGCCACCTATAACTAACGACTATGTGGTCCATCTGAGACCAGGCCTGGTTCGGATAAGGTGGGCACCAAGTAAAACAATAATGTGCACGTTGTCTACAAATAGCTTATGCTCAGCGCACAACTGCAACAGTCGTCCGCCATTATCTGATGGATGTGACGCTATCCCAAACCTGCCACTTATTGGAGACTCGGGTTCACCAACGCGGCCGACCTGGGCGTTCGTATCGCCGGTCAGACCGACTATATCAGAACCATGTGTCTACCGAAGGAGAGCGGCCAGATCTGAGTAAAACCCGTCTTCGAAGCCGACGTCATTGCAGCCAGCTGGATCATAAGGGAACTCAATTAAAAGTTTTCTGAAGGTTTTGCGATTAGAACTGGCGTTAACAGAACCTACCAGGCGGACGGCACAAGGTCTACCGTTAACAGGTATCTAATCCACTCATGCGGCCGCGGCCGTTTTACTGAGGATTATATCTACTCCAGCTTGACCGGTAACCGTAGCCGTGGAATCATCCGAAGTGTTTAATCAGTAGCGAGTAGACAATGCGGGTACCGTTAATTCAATACGTTGACCATTGTCCTAGATTCCAGTCTTCGAGATACAGCAGATGTCGAAATGCAACTAGTCTAACGTTCATGAGAAACCGGCCTGTCGGCCTATCTGTTTTGGAATGCAAACGTTGAAATCACCTATAATAATTCGCATTCTGGATCTAAGTATGGGACGACGGAGGTATGGAGCTGAGTGGTGAGAGGTGGGGATTACCGACAGTGTTATTATGATTAAATATCTCTTGTGGGACGTGCAGATTAAAGACCAGAAAGGGAGTTCGAGATGTGCCTGAGATCTAAATGTGAAAGGACGGTGAGAGTGGGGTTGTAGTGGAACTGATGTGTGAACTACAATAATTCTGTATATAAAATTAACGGGTGAAACCAAGGACTGGACTCACTAAAGATTGACAATGTTCGTGATGCGTCCAATGACGCTGGAAGGTATTCGGTTTGTTCCAAGCCTAGCTAAGGATGCGAAGTAACAGAACTGAGAGTTAATCCAACGAATAGGATGTTTTAAACTGGATGGCAACCACTAACGTCGTAGGAAGAACCAGCAGGCATGTGTAGCAGAGTTTGTTGGAAACCGTGTTTTGTTGTTTTTACTTAGGTCAAACAAAAATGTACAATGTGGTCTGATGCTGCAATTACGTAATTTTAGCAAAATGAGGCCAAATTAATGAAAACTCTACAGGGTCAGCAGTAGCATGTATCCGCCTATCCACTCTGCTGTATGCAGCAGATTGGGCGACCCGTTTTATACTGCGAGACGTTCGACGCATTATGGAGTTATTAGTGTTGTGACTATTCATGGTTTTGTGTGTGTTGAGGTACTGTCAGGACTTCCAAACCTAGACAGGGTTCTCAACCAAATCCTTTGGCTCAAAAGCTTGTATAGCATAGCACCGGGTGTGTGGCCAACTTTCTTTGAACACAGCCTGGACGACTAGCAGACTGTGGACTTTCAGACCTCTACCTATTAACCTGTTTGATGTGAGTGACTGTCGGTGTGGTCGTCATACCGTGCAGTTTAGCTCAACAGGTCATCGTGATGCGCAAGCTGTAACGTCTCGTCAAGGTCCAGTGTCACTGGGAATATATTTGGGTAAATTAAAGAGACCGTCCTCGGACGTGTTTAGAAAGCCCTGATAGGTGCGGACAAGTGTAGAAGCTATAGGATTTAGTGGTGAAGTTTTGTGGCCCCCAGATTAGCATCCCGAATTAGTACTGAGATTACGTGAAATATATGGAAGTTTTATGGTGTGCGCATGATATGTATTAGGGGAAGAACTGACCACGAATAAAAATTTTTTAACATGAAACGTGTATAAACATTACGACCGAAAGTTAATTTTCTGAGTGGGCTGTATAAGGTATAATCTTTTCGGGCAATCTGATCATTAATCAAAATCGAAAGTGTTTGTTTTCACGTATACTAAGGCAGTCGTGACTAATGTATGGTCAGTGGCGTAGTGGTCAACACGGTTGCCTCATGAAAGCGTGGCTAGAGTTTTACTCCAGGCTGTGACAAGGATATGTTCTATTGACGAGCTCTAATGAGAGAAAAATTCGAACCTAGTACAATTTTTCGAAAGAAGCTGTCTGAAAGTTTTATCTGAATGCGAAGGCTGCGATCACCTGTGAGTGATGTCAAAATAGAAAACAATCTTTCCAGTAAAAGAAGCGAAATTTTCGACTTCAAGTCTTACAAGTGTCTTATGGCTAAAAAGATTATTTTTGAATGAATTTGTTTGCACAGAGTGTAGCCCAACCCTCTTTGGTGGAACAGCTAGACAGCTAAATAACTTCACACTCTTGCAGATCCCATAATGTTTCAGATTTTGTGTGAGATCACTTTATGATCAGTGAATTGTATGAGAGTATAAAATCACGATATGCGTGCTCGGAAAATTTCTTACCGCTTACTTTCGGACATACAGCGAAGAGCGAGATTCATCATATTCCAGACCAATAATTCTTTAAATCGCCAACGTAATGCGAACATTACGCCTGCTGGCATGCAAACCAGACTTAAGTTGATCGCCCTTTCTGTTTTTGTTGAACAGCCACTATTTTTTAATCACCGTGTGAATTAATAACCCAAGGGAAACTGCTTAAATGTACTGAAATTTCCTGTTATTCATATTCAATAAGATTTTTATGGGATTTTTTGAACCCCTGTTATTCGTTCCTTCCATTCCTGAACTATCCAGCATAGTTAAGTCGACGATGTTTGCTCTGCGCTGGTGACACAAAGCTCTAGCGAGTTCTAGAGTACCTGGAAGATGAGATGATCTCACAGGACGATTTGAACTGTCTAAATTAGTGGTCCATAGAAAATAACTTACCGCTCAATGTCAACAGGTGCAAAATCATGTAAGTTCGCCATCAAAATTGTACTGACTGTTACCTTGGCAACACAAATCTGCTCGTGTCGACATTTGAATGAGACCTAGGATCCATAGTGGAAAACAGTTTAAATTTGTCTATAAATTGTGCTACCATGGCTGAAAAACCACAAATAACCCTGAATCTTCACGAAATTATTTGTGAAAGCTTTTACTGTGAAGTGTTTTCTACTATGTTCACGTCCATAATCTGCGCACATCTTGAAACGAACATGCCGGCCTGTCGTTTACATCTTGAAAAAAATAGTACCTACTTAAACTGTTCAGAAACTCACCACTAGAATAAGTGTAGTGCTCGGGAAAATCCCCTACCTGAAAATGGTGACAAAATTAGGTCAGTCATCAGTGAGTTACAGATAGTTCAAAGGAGGCCTAATTCTTGCCTACGAAATACTTCAAACTGGTATATCTCCTCCCACTAAATAAAGATGAACGTTCAAGAGTTTACTCGGTGAAACTGAGTAATGGAACGGACAGGTTATTCTATAGACAGGACGGCTTCATATCTAGGGTTTGTTCACATTGGAACGCATTACCCAGTTATGTGGTCACGGCTGAATCGATTGAGAGTCCTAATATAATATCTAATCGGAATGTACGTGACAGTCAACCGGCACTACAAGTTTCTTCACCACTTTACTAGCTCAGTCTCACATGTCACTAACTACGTATGTCTGGCTGAATGTTATTTCGATGTGTTTTCAATGTTTGTTTCTGGAATGATTGCAGCTAGCATCATCGTTCAATTCGCCTTTTGTTTAGTTCTGTTCACCTCTTCATTTTGTCTGCAAATCATGCGACACAACTTTTCATTAATCAGGATGGGGGAAAGAACGCACAAGCAGAGTTCTTTCTCCTTTCTGTAACAACCTATGAACTTATGAACCATGAATTTATTTACGAGGTTAGTATGCAACAATTGACACATCACGTCGATCACGGGTGCTCCGGTTACTAAAGAAAATCGATTATTTGCGCAGCGGCGTTTGCATAACATTGCCATTATTACGACGATTTAGGCTGCATGTTAATCGTACGAAAATAAACTAAGGCTTGGAGGCATTTACTTAGATGAATTCTTCAGTAATGGATTGTTCACGACATGAATCTGTCAGTATGAATTTGATGGTTTTGACTTGATTGACAGTTAGTACTCTTACTGGTGAGTAGCGCATATTTCTTTCATACTATCAAGTTCATTGCCTGTATGTCATGCTTACTTGTTAGCAATCAGATGTTGAGGATCAGGTGGCTCTGAGCTGTTTGAGGAAGTTGCACATCTTTTCAGTTTACTGTGTCACAACATCAGGTAGTCAAGCGGATTTTTGTAATTACGTTTTAGTCCTTTTGTGATGTTTTTCTCAGAGAACAAATCAACAGAACTCAGAATGTTATACCAAACCGAAACATTTCGAACTTTCGAGTGGTGAGCCGCATGCAGTTCAATACCTGATGAAGTGACTTACTTAAAGGCTACCAGCTGTTCAAATCTCTCTCCAGTGTTCAGTGAAGCAAACGACTTAAGTCAGAAGTAAATTCATTTGGGTGGCCATTTGATACTTGGCCAAAACGACTAACAGTGTGTTGATTGTGAATCCTTAAGTGACGGAAAGCAAAGTGGAGGCGTTGAACCACTAAACTTGGTGAGAAAAACGGTGAAAAAATCGGAGATTAAAATGCCGCCTTTGTTAACACAGATTTCATTCAACCTAGATGTTTTTAGGGTACTATACTGCAGATAAGTGGGACGCGCTGATATTTAAGTTTGTAGCTGTCTCGACCCCTGGGATCACGTCTGATTGAATGTGAAGTTACTAACCTTGTTTATTGTGTACACATGTGATAGTCACGCTTTAACAGAGTGATTTCCGAGGTGCGAACTCCAGGGGTTTGCTGCTAAAGTAATAAATCTACTACATAATACAAATGTTATGTACCAGGTTGGACAAGTAGTCCTGTACGTTATGCTTACCGTGTTACCTCCCGTAAAGCTTTTTATTCGTTCAACAATATCATCAGTCTGATTAACAGACAATGTTACAACTTTGTATGTTCATATTCATTATTGTTATCATCTCTGTCAAAGACATCACCACATCAGTGTTTCTCGGTGACAGTTAGCTACCAAACTGGTGGTTCAAATCTTCCGCCGGTTAAAGGTAAATAAGCTAACTAGGTAGTTTGCAACAGTGCAACAATTTTATCAGTAGCCCCTATTAGGAATGGGAAGTTCACGATTGGTGACTGTAGGTAAACTGTCTTTTTTGAAATCCGGTGTTGAACTGTCAACTTTTATTTCAGACTATTTTAAATGTCCACTTTTTTTTCCATGAATGATTGCATCAATTGGTACTTTTATGAAAGTCTATTATTTTTGTCTACGGTCGTGATAGAAGATATTATTAACTTGAAAACTCTATTCGACAAGGGTTATGTCACAAATTGTTGTTTCGTGTATTCATGTGCTTGTACAGAAGGAAAACAAAGCGCTCGCGTATGTTTTCCGTCAATCCTCTTCGTAACAGTCCAGCAAAGATTTAGGCATACCTGGGTGAATAACAAAAGGACATTTCTGAGCTCGCGATAGAAACATTGTGGACAACTGGAAGTTCACGGTTATTAATACAATTTGTACCTTTTTTTCTGGTTAACCAAGTAGACAAAAAACAGACTGTTGTGCTTGTACGTTTAAATGCTATCAATGTGAAGAACCAAATAACTGCTTTTGGCGTTTTCAGACTTCTCGTGTTGTGCAGCCCATACAAAACGATAAAAATATTATCATGTTCTCGGAGAATAATGAAGGCGCATTGTTATCACTCACATTATTTCCAATGGTTTGAATTGCTCTTTGTCTCCGGATTGGAACAGACAACAACCAGTACTCTTTTTGAGTTTAGCCATGTGCATACATTTAGAATAAATGGTGACGAGGAACGAAACACTACTTCGACAAGATCAATTGTTCAATTCAGTTACTACGACAATATTTACCTGATTTGCCACTGTAGGCTTTGGCCTACTGATTCTTCAGCCACAAAGACCCATTTACACAGATTCATGCACTTGTTATTGTTGACCTTCTTTTGTAATCAATTGTATCTGTAAATGTTCGCCCCGTCCAATCCCGGAAGAGCATCCTAGTGCACGGTCATAATTTCAAGGTATTTTTAGAGACTGTACAACATGGATAAGAGCCCTACATCATTATCGTTCACCAACTTCACGTTATTACGAATAAGATTGAACAACACAAGTGTAAACAACGGTAAAGAGTGCTATTGCTTAGCCAAGTACAGTGTATATAAACAACATGATTGATTACAACAATGAACTATATTCGAATTATTACCTTTGCAGTGTAAATAACCACAGCTGGGCACAGGAAACCGTCAAAGGGCCTGACCTGCAATGTGATCTGCAAGCACATGCTGTTAGCAGACAAATTCAGACTGACCACATGGTTTTGCATTAGCAGATGGTCTTCGAGTGGACAGTCTGCCTAATGACACTTTTATGGTGAGCAATAAGATAGCGGTGTGTATTTGTGTGTGAGAGAAACCGGGTGACAGATATATTGAAGTTTAGGGTGAAATCAATAGCCAAGAAAAGCATACAAGAGAATTTAGTATCGCATTAATGGCAAACGCAGGTGCGTGGTCAAGTAAGGTAAAGGGCGAAGCCTGGAGAGGATAAATCGAGAGGAATTTCGACGATTATACTATTCACTGTGTTGTTATGTAATCGAACTGATTGGCATTCGTGATGCCTCTGCCGCTCAGCTATCAGTGACCAATTCTCATTACACAAAAGTTGTCAACACAATCATTATCACTGCCGTGGTGCTGACAGTAATTTCGGTGGGGTGTGTCACGTTTAATTGCGGTTCTTTTCACAATGCACTTGCTAAATCTAACCACTGATTTTATATATGCAAGCAACAAGAAGAGTTCAAATGTTAAAGTTCCTAAGCACTCGCCTTTATTCCACGTGAGTGAAATTAAACTAAGGTATTGCAATAATAATGCAATACTGTTGAAATACATCTCAGTATAGAGCCACCTATTTGGAATCATCATCTTCAATGCACACAATTATGTTGAAAGAATGCCAACTAACTTGACTAACAGTGTCATTCAGCAGTCGTCTACGTTATGCTTTAAGACTCCAAATAGGAACGCTAGCCCAGAGGGCCAACCAAAACTGGGCCACCCAAACATGGAGCAACCCATTTTGCCCCAAACCAATGCTGCCCGCGTAGACTACGAACGGGTCGCCTGGCTGGACTAACATATAACTGTTGCTTGCAATGATGAGTGCTCACGACCAGGACATATGTAACTAGACAGTCGACATTTTTACAGTGTACGTTTTATCAGTTGGTGTAGAACCAATGCATCGAATCAAGTGGTGAAATACATGGTGACTCAACGGCATTCACAAAATCAGTCACCATTAAGTAACAGTCGCGAATAACGTTCGGGATTGACGCTTTTCCTTAAAGCGGCAAATGTGAAGGATATATGGGACTGAACAACTCGACGACGTCGGCAAAAGGCCTACGTAACATGTGATTGTCCATAAGCAGAATGTTTTGATTACTGAAATGAAGAATAACAGTGCCAAGTGGAAACGTGACGTGAACACTATTCTCGACGTTACTGTTGGAAATTGGTTTGCACTTATGTGAGTTATAAATATTCTCGCCTCTCTTCCGTATCACTGGAATATTGCACAGTCGTCAACATGGTCGCCACATGAAAGGCTGATCGTAGTAGTTTCAGTCTTGTCCAGTAGCACAGATGGGCACACTGGACAGTGAAACTCCAATCCAATGCCTCCTTTAGAATAGGCCGTTTGAACAGCATGCATTATTAATGTGAAAACTGTGATCAAATAAGAGTGACATTCACGCTTATCGCTTTCTAAGTGACCAGGAAGACGCCTATGCTTTGTAGAATTGGCATGAATCGAAATACTCTACATGGCCTGCCAAAAAAGAAACCCTTGAAGTCATGTCAGTTTGTCGCCTAGGATTACACTGACGCACGAGGTGAAGAAAACAGTCAACACAATTTCCTGATTGTTAGGTCAAGTCACTAGACCACAGCCTCTAAATAAAATAAATCTTTAGGTTAGTAAACAACAGATCGCCTGCAGCTTAGTTGTACCGTTTATCACAGATTAAGTGGAGTTCGTAGATCAGTACGAATGTTGAGAATACTGACTGGTACTTTACAGAAACTCAATCTGAGATAGGTAACACAGTTTATTCGTAGATGGGCTGCTATTTACAAATTTCAACACCTGGCGTTCCTCTAGTAGATCTTTTCGCCAAAGCTCACCGGGTACGCGTACTCGATGAAGGAAAACACTCATAAAACCGGTAGTATGCTTTCTGCAAATTTTAGTCAGTAAACATGCTACTTATGCCAACACCAGATTTAACGCAAGGACGATGTAATGAGTAGAGCAACAATAAGTTAGCAATGTTCAGCAAACCTGTTCAATCTATGAGTATCCATCATCAGTTTATTAGCTTTTTTTACAAACATTTTGAAATCATACACATCGCTACAGCTATTTTGTGTTTCTGCCGTTGTTATTACCTTATGAGTTGGCATAAAAATCACAGCGTTCTGACACATAACGTTCAAAATTTAACTTGTCGTCTGAAATTTATTCCCACCCCACAGACTGTTTAGTATTCACTGGAAAAAATGCTTTAATTCGATTAGTGGCAATGCTACAAAAATGTGATATGACATCCCAACCGACTGTTTCATATTGAACTACAATCCTGCTGAATTAGAAACTAGGATTCATTGCTTGGATAACGGAGGATCGAGAAAAATTCAATTAACATTCCTTCATGAACTTTGTGAGTGAGTGTTCCGCTGGTTTACCAGTTTCACATTTGAAATGGATTCGACAAACAGTCAACAAAACCCGGATTCAATTAGTGTTCAGTCATTTATATGGAAAACAGTTTTGGCGCAATGTGCAGATTTAGGTTGATGGTTTATTAATTGCGGCGTTTTCAAACAATTCCAAAATAAAACGTTTTTATTTTCGCGTTGCTTGGGAATTTGCTTATTGCAGATAAAATTGCCATATAACGAAATCTGAACGTTTGTCTGAGAATTTATATCGATCGTCGGTTTAATCACTCAGCTCCTAATGTATACACAGACTCCAAACAGATTGCCACACTGGGGTCTACGGGGAGACCACTACTTAACAGGGATCACCGCGTTAGAAGAATGTTCTGCCTAATCAACCTGTAGTCTACTGATACTCTGAAAATCAGAATCGGTGTCTGGCGTGAAATCTTGTGATTCCGTTTATTGCATGGTGTTGTTAAAATCACACAATAAGGTTGAGACCGACAGAGGAGCCGTGATCAAACTTATGTGACGGTTAGACAGTTGCGCACTGAACACGGATTGCGTCCTCGAAACAGTCAGTTTTTCGGTGTAAGCAACAGTGGACTGTAATTTCCATCGTAATCCTTCAAACTACGAGACAAGTTTTTGGAGCTATTAACCTTGTAAATGTCAGTTGTCACATTTTCCGAGCGACTAGAAAACACCTGCCTGAAAGTTCCGGATATTTGCAGACAGTAAAACATTTGTACGAACACTGCTGTACTTAATACAAATTGGTATACTCGTTTACCCTTATAATTCATACAGAACTCGCTACACCACCATTCAGAAAGACAAAACTGATTGTCTTATTTTATTACGACAGTTATATCGAAGCGGGTAAAATGTGGGATGCCAGATGACTTAACGTTTCATGTGATCTTCTGATGTAAGCGAACAAGTAGAGCGGACAAAAACATACTAGTGGGTGTTGAAAACTCCTGTTCGCAGATGAACGAATTGTTGTACATCTAAATAAATTTATATTGGTTATCTACATATACCCGGGTTTCAGCATGTCTTGTCTATCCTGGAAACCGCATTGTCAAAGTAATTTGTCTATGAACAGAGATTAATGATGAGATGCGCCCAAGTGATAACCCCTTTGTGGTTTTGAATAGTCGCGCACGCGACCTGTTTAAGATGTTTACCAATCAGAATGATCAGTGACCGATTGGTCCTCTCAATTGAGCTCTCATGCTAAACACACGTTAATCCGTAAGTTACGTGGAACAGGACAGCATAATCACGCACTCCTTCTTGAAAACATTGGTATTAAAATTGCGCGTTGTTATACTCTCGGTTGTGCAACGTCCATGACCGGAGGTGGCCAGCGCAGACTTATGCCGAGCGGAACTCAGCGCACACCACAATAAACCTCACGCGTGAAATTTGACCTAGAATACCTTTCTCAGGCGTATTTTGTGTGTTGTTCAGTAATACGATGAGAAGCATCCTTTGAGTCTTCGAAGTACAAACAATTAAGCGAAAAAATATCCATCTCCCTGTGGTCACAGAAGATTTGTACTGATGCTACAACCGTCTTGGTAAATGAGATATATTTTCACCCTGATCCCTTCCGCTAATAAACAGAATACATTATCCGGATGTTTAGGCTTGTGTCTATACCTGTATGGATGTCCTTTTACACTTGTTCACGTTATGTACTCTGCAATTTTGTTGCCGTGTAATCGGATTACAGTTATATGTGCGTTCACGATGTAGGAAGTATTACGCCGATTAACTCCACACAATTTACGTTCTTTGATTTTATTATCAAAGTTTTTCTTTCATAGAAAACCGATTGTTTCAAATTAATTTTTTCCACTGGGTTGCAGCAAAAATGACTGATATTGTGAGGTTTTATCTAATCACTGACAAGGTGCTTTTATATCTTTAGGGCAAGATGTAAGTTGACGATTTAGCACTGTCCAATAACTCATTTTTCGTCCTAAGGAATCGCCAGAGCGTGGAAAATGAGTATACTAATTGAGTGGAGAAAGATTTCAGCTCTATAAAGAAAAAATGCTGTTTTTGGTCAGAATTCGTTCGGTTCGTAGTCCGTATGTGCTAAGTTTGACTGTATAGTATCCTAATGAAATTTACGTGAAGGGATCCTCGCTGTGTTACTTGCTGGCATGTTCTCAACTTTTCTCAGTCGTATTATACTCAAAGAAAGAGGTTGTAATTCCCGAAGTACTTCAAGTTCTACCACTGTCTTGGGATTTCGAATGGGCTGTTGCACCAGAGTTTCGTTTTTACTGGAGAATAGAGTGGAGGCGGATTAACAAACAGTACAAACCTTTCAACAGCCACTGCCTTAAGAGCTAAACGTCACGAAGCGTGCCCCAGCATATCGATAATTAAAGTTGAGCGAGACAACAGTGTCTATATTGTTCTTTGAACTGAACTATTTGTCAAGGAGGCTGATTCAAAACTCATGTATATACACTCAGATATTTACCAGTTTACTTTGATCATAGTGGCCAACTACTTCACGATGGCTGTGAATAAAGCGTGTGAGGCCGCAAAGTTTCACAATCAATACGAGTGAGATTAAACTTTGTTTGAGGAAGCTGATTTACGTAGAGTTTGGTGAGTTTTCGAAGTTGACTAGCGATTGTGAGCGTCAGTATGGTATGTTCTCCCGTCTTTCACAGAGAACAAGTTGTAGAGTTGTCTGTCCATCTATAAGGTGACTGCAGGGAAAAAATCCATTCGAAACAGGTCAAAATCATGAACCTTTCTCGCAAGCATAACTTTTACACTATCATTTTAATTGCGACGTTTCTCTGGTCGCCAGTTCTGGTTGTTTTAGAGGAACCGTCGAAAACTAATTGTGATAATTACAATTCATAGATCTGAACAGGAAGAAATAACATATTTGGTTCTACTCATAAATCTCCGTACTGGTCGTGGCACATATTGTTTCAGACGGTGAATAAATGGTGTGAGTGTGGATATGTAGTCATGGAGGCATCCAACAGCAATGTTACATTTCGACAGCCCTTGTTCTCTTTGGTAGCAGGTTGGCAAGGTGACCGAGGAACTCTTAATGAGGCAAATTGTTTACTCCTAGTTTGATCGAGTGTGATGCTGACGCTTTTCATCGTATCAGCTGCACTCAAAGAGATGAACGGCGCAAAAAGTTCTGCCGTCATAGTGGTCCGTCCGTTTAACGCTGGCTTAAAGCCGTTAGTTCAAGCCATCTTCCCTGTATGGTTAGATAAATTATTTTAGAAGGTGAATCGGCATGAGGAGGATTTTGTGAGTGAATTGGGAAGCTTGGACCCAAAGCCTCAAAAAAGGTGAGTGAAAGTTGAATGATGTACTTGGGAAACGAAAGTATTACAACCAGTTGTGTAGCATCCGAGGCTAGCGAAATAAGCCAAATCAGGTTGAGGTAAGCATCAACGTACGCTAGCTCTTACAACAAAAATTCACCGACACCAGTTTCATCACTGATTGGACTAGACTAGCAAAATTACCCAGATTTTGGTTGTAACTGGTTATCTTAGTGAAAGACGCCTAATCCCTTAGAGATTCGCCCTTCTTCGGTATGAACGACTTGGAAAGTAAGTGACATTTTGGTTGGACACAATTACGATAACTGGTTTGATTAGTAGGAGAAAAACTACTTGCGTAATACATAATGTCTGTTCGAATGATGAGATGCTATAGTGTGAGAATAATATGTACTATTTATATTGGTAAAATGTTTCACTGATTTTCACTTCCGGATTATCTTTTCTTAGTCCCATTTGGAATATAATCACCGGTAACAACCATCTTTATTTTTACACTGAGCTCATCATTAGTGCATAGTATCGCCATAACCGACATTTGAACTGTGATGCAAGTGTGCTTTGGTGGAATCTTATTCCCTGCCTGAGTTTTACTCAAAATTGATTTTGACCGAACAATTAAACTGACAACTCGCTCATATGTATTATGGGGTCAATAGGCCAATGACTCACATGTCTCTCTCGTAAGAACTTGGACACCATTTCATATTGAAATCTTGACAAGGTAGTATAGTGCCGACGAGCTCTTACGAGGGCAAAATCTAAGTCCAGTAATCCATTTCGGCAGAAACTAACAGGCACGTCTATCTGAATACAGAGCCTATGATTAAGTATGAATAGTATTCAAACGATGGGAAGCGAACCTTCGACTATCAGTCAGAAAATATTGTTATTGCCGTTAACTTTTTCTTCTCATGTATTTTGTTCAACGTTTTCCCTGCAAAGAAATTCAACACTTTACTAACACAGAATATGATCATCGGTAGTAAAAGTGTGTTAGTATATAGTCAGAATTACAAAACGATGGATATTGCTGGTGTTTTTGAAGATTTAGTCGACTGCATTGCACGGTTTCGGTAATCAGTGAGCTAAATTCATCCTCAACTGGTTTACGTCACATCACTAAAAAAATTTGAATTTTTTTTACCAAAATCAATAAATTTTGGATGTTTTCGAAATGACGGAGAAAAATGCGGATGCAGAAACTATAAGGTATCTCATTTGTTCGACTTCATTTGTGCAAATTAATGAGCAATGTGAAATAGTTTTTTCGCGATGAATTAATTAGATATTGGACTTATGTTGACCTTTACAAATAATCGTTTCTAAGTTTTGGGAAAATAAGTTAAAACAAAACCAAAGAAGTGTACAACAATTGATGGAGTTCCGAAGAAATGTTACCGGATATTTAACTGAATTGTACAAAAGCTGATGTTAATTCGAGCTGGTTATAAGCGACTCACTTGTCAAAATTCCGGTGCAGTCGATACTCTAAATCATTTTGGGAAACTCCATGGGACAGTGGGATTGGTGGTTGACAGAGCTCATCTGTACGATTTATGAGCTCCGGGTCTTACTTCGTGGCTTAGCTGGTGGAGAACTTACCACCTTTGAGAATGCTTTTTCTGTCCTTTGTTTAACCCCGGAAGAAAAACCAAAAAATATCTTCCAAATTAAAACAATCTGTCAGATTTTCTGTGGAATGTTTCAGTTTCTCTTGTTAATGGACAATCGCTGGATTGACTACACGACAATTGACTTTCAGTCGAAGTTACTTTTTAAGTCTCCCGGTTAATTAAAGCTGGTTGCTATCAAACCAACGATGTGTAGTCATGTTTGATTTAATTAGGTGGAGATATCCGGAACTAAATTGATATTTGAAACATTCCTAGAAAGAACTTAAGCCCCCTCTCATTGAACCATCTACACACGTTTGCAACAACATCGTCTAACTATTCTTTATTTTAGCACATCCTTTCAAGCAATACTGTCGACAGTAATATCTTTTTTTATAAGAAACAAAATTTCGAAGCTCTGGGCTGAATGTTCTTTGAATTGACAGAGGCTGTTTCTTCGTCTTTTTTCGTCTTCCTGATTGCACTTGCTAGACTACTGTAAAATAGTGTTGCTACCGGCTTGTTGCTACAGAAGTTATTGTCAGAAGGTGGAATGATCGGACAGTAGTTACGTCACTTTAATAGGATCGGCCATCTATTGTATGCAAACTTGTTTCACGATTGGTGGTGTGGCTGTTAAACCTTTGTTTAGACTAACTGTTTAACAGCGGGTTAAAACGAAAATCAAAGCCAGTCGTGTTTTGAGAGTGGGTACGCTAAAAGTCACATGGTTACATCCCGTTGTTTGCAGTTAAAACTGACTATATGAAATGAACCACTTGTTCCTCCAAATCAACAGGGATGTTGTAAAGCATGTAAGACTACCATAGTAAAATAGTTTGATTTAAGTCTCGGAATTTAAAAACACACTTATTTTGTCCAAATGTGCTTACCGCTGGTAGTTGCTGTCAGTTCAACACCAAAATAATACAAATATCCATACATATATGTATATATCCCAAGGAGTCTGTGGGTACATAAGTGTTGTGTCGGTTTAGTAAATGTGTGCAAACATTCACATTGGTTCAAGTTACTGGCTTTTGAGTATATATAGTGATGGGTTACAATCCAATGGTAAGTTTGCCTTACACTTGTTCACGACGATCGCGCAACTTATAATCGCCTACTGGTTTTGTTATTTCGAACCGGCTACTAAATAACGATTTCCCCTAGCGTGTTTGTTCAGGGATGTAGATTGACAAGTGAACGGGAAACAACAGTCTGGAGTTGTGCCCTTGTTGGAACACGTTGTTGATGCGTATGCTTGCACTGATCAAAATTTGAAATCCGATATATATCCCAGAGGCCGTAGTATTGGTCTCCATACCACCATCATCACATTTGGCACGAATGAATTATGTGCAATTGTTCAGCCTATTTTTGCCAAGCTATAGTAAGAACGAAGTCTGAGCATCGAACTTATTTCCAAAGCGGTTGACTGCACTGTTTTTGGGAATGCGAAAGTTGCGATCTTATGAGGGCTACATTCAAGTTCTATCAATCCAAATATCCTGGTACTAATCAGGCGTGAGTAAGACTGATGCGGATTTTATATGGTAACATTTTTTTGTATATTTCTACAATACAACAAAAAGTAAATGAATGGGTATGTTAAAAAGTTAACTTTTATAGAGACTCAACCAAATTATTTCTGAGGTGAGCTGAATTAACATAAGATTTCTAGTGATTCGGTATTCACTTATGAACTAAGATGAGTATAACCGCAGTTAAGCTTCATTGACAACGATCACGCGAATTCAGAATAAATGGCAAGCGAGGACAGTGTGAATTTATTAAATCAAACAATGACAAGTAAACTATGTAAAAAATAAAAATAACTGACAATAAGTAACTAGGGTGGAAGGCTACACAGGGTTCCCCTTCAGAGTGTATGAAGACGGGGAATGCTGGAAAATTATGGAGCAGACAGTGAGTTCATTGTGGTGTTCTTTATAAATTTTTGACCATTCCAGCGTTCGACTAGAAGTGGTTGGTTTGCATGAATTGGATTGCGACAGAAGGACTGAAAATGAGCATTAAAACCAAACATGGGCTGAGTTGGTTGAGTGTGTTCTTGCCAGTTGGCAGAGCGTCTAGCGTACATTGGTCAGGGTGAGCGGTTAGGTGGTCTTTTTGAAGCTCGAGTACGACACTGTGAATATGTATACAGTTCTTGCAATTATATACATCCCACCGACCCCAGTTACAAAGCTCATCACTACCGACGGCGACTGGTCTTGTGGAAACCAACCTGTGCAACTCAACCACGGACCTAAGCTAATCAGGTTGCCATCAGCTATCATTTGCATCATTTCCTTAATGATTCTGGAACATTTTGGTGTTAGCATGCCATTGATGACGCAAACATTGCCTTATCATTTGCCTGTAGATCGTCTGCTCACAAACAGAGTACTCTTTTGGGAATTCAGCAACGGGAGTATACAAAACGCCTATCAAACAACACTGACAGTTAACCTGTCCGGGTTTTAACAGTGAACTGATACAAACGAACACTAGGTAGAAATATCGATTGATAAGCGAACTTCCTACGAATAAGTTTGGTTTGGCGTATCAAATTTTAGACGTTCTTCCTGTGTATGTTGAGCGACGCACGTATTACCAATGACACCAACTATCAGAACCAAATCAGTTCGTTGCAAATGTGACAATAATAATATACACAATCTGATCCAGTACGAGGACCGAACTTTAGTTTGTTCGTGTTCGTTAGATGGAGTAAATCGTCTGACTGCAGTAGTCCATCAAGTGTTCAAATGCACTACTGCAAGCACAAGCGACCAGCAGGCAAGGATGAACCAACGAAATGCGACCGGATCAGTCTGATCTGTGGCTAAATACCCGGCCATAGAGCACACCGATTAGTTTATAATATCACGGCGGCCCGTAGGAAGGCCTTACTAACAGAGGTGGGGAAGGGTGAGATATGACGAACAAAAATGGATTTGGTGCAACTGAGTGAAAACCAATGACTAGGGGAGGTGTACCGGATGATTTGTATTTTTGTTGCAGGTCGTGTAAATAACAATAGCAAGGCATTGATTACATAAGGTCACGAAAAGGAGCATGATCGAAGGGAATTCTGACCTCCAAAAACGTCTTAAAAATGCACCTCTAGTTCGGCAGAATTTGTGAACACTCGTTGACTGGCTCCGAATACTATAAGGACCGCGATAAACTGAAACGCATAATCACGAAGTGTCTGCATAAGGATCATTATTTTCATTTAATTGATAGAAAAAGCCTTTTTATCGGGTCATAGTCGAGTGCTGTTTCCCATTATTGGTGGTTGCACCGGCTGTCGACAAGAAAGTTGTGGGACCAGCTGTGCAGAAGATGGTTCATTTATCAACGGCTTTCCCAACAACTCGACGGATTAACCGAACATTTGGATGAACATTCCAATTTGCGTGAACTATCTCATTCAATTGTAGATCTTCAAAATTTTGTGGTATGTTATGGCGTTGCCGACACTCCTTTGTCAGAAACCGAACTGGCTCTGTAGTTCAAAATCTTGAAACGTAATGAAACAGCAAGTCCGGACTTTCTTCCTCACATCCGCTGTTGATAAGTCTGCATAAGCATAACTTCTCTAAATAATAGTAAGTTTGTGTTACGTTTGTGTAACAACACTCTGACTGGAGACCTGTTGTCACGACTCATTTGGCAACCTGTGGTTTTGGGCAACTTGGTGCATCATCCAGTTGGCAACCCCCTCGGTGTTCTACTACTTGTTCAAATAGTCGTCGATCGCTTCTGTCTATGTAAGCGTCACCGTAACTGCACGCGGCATAGTAGGTGGTGTGGGGGGGGTGGGTCAGAATAAACAGACGACCTATGTTTACAATCATGGAGATCTAGTTCATTGATAGTTTGTTTCAAGCACAACTGTGCAGCCGCTTACTCAAGAGCTAAGGCAAACTTTAATCTGCGTTTGATGCCGTTCGACAGCTCATCTCCCTTGTATTGTACAAACTGAAATTTCTTTGTTCTTTGCCGTTGCGATTGGTTCCCTGTTATCTTTCAGCTTGACACTAACCCTAATAAATTTATAATGGTAAACATTTGCTATTAGAGTTTGCCCTAGCATCTCTTCTTCTGCCTGTAGCTTAAGGGATGTCCAGATGTGCAAAGCTGAATGGAACAGGGTTTCGACCACCCCTCGTTTTATACTATCAAATTG
This sequence comes from Paragonimus heterotremus, assembly GCA_013368495.1. Classification (NCBI taxonomy): domain Eukaryota; kingdom Metazoa; phylum Platyhelminthes; class Trematoda; order Plagiorchiida; family Troglotrematidae; genus Paragonimus; species Paragonimus heterotremus. The sequence goes on from LUCH01001528.1 coordinate 69,602, forward strand.
AAAACAGAAATACTGACCGCTCCGTGTAGCGTGAACACAAGTTCAATAATTTATGCATCTGAATGGGCTGAGCTGTTTTTACATTTAGATTCGTAAGATAAAGGTAGGTTGGGGCGAATATTCCTGATGTAGTAGAAAAACAGATCAAAATGCTCAATACCAGTAAGAAGTAAAATATCCTGAACTAATCGGTCTTACAGTAAAGCTTTCATCTGGTGCTTGCCGTTCAGTCATTCCTGAAAAGATATCCTTTAGAGCTGAGTCTAAAGAATTACGCTTGCCATCAACGTCTGCACGCCAGTCCATCAAAAACCGATTTTGACTGAGTTGTCTGATATACTTACTGGGATTGTCTCTATCTCAAAGGAGTTTCTGTGATGTATGCTAATTCGTTGAAGTCGTTGCGTGTCCACTCTTAACGCAGAGTACACACTAATGGACATGTCTCCTGCGTTCCACACACCGTTTACCGTTCACTGGGTTTGACTGAACTGCCGCTTCACATCCAGCTGTGACGGATGCTATTCTGGATCGGATGCTCACAGGTTCCGAGGATCTTGGAGGAAGCGTCAGCGAGGTAGTAAGCTGACTGCTCTCGAGTATGTGGTTGACCGCGCTTCACTCGGTTCTCTTACGGTCGACATACAGATTATGTTGGACCGATTGGGCGCTGTAGCTATTCAGTTTACTGTTCACTTTCCATCCTCTAATTGTAGAGTGATGTAATAAGAGCGTGTTTTCTCTTATCCCACTTTTGCTACTGCAAACAGACCGCTTTTGACCGTCAGTCACTTCAGCCACCTGATTAATGTCATCGTATCGACTTACAAGATGTCCACGAGAGCCAAAAATTAAGGAACTTCGAGCTTCAGTAAAATGTTACCGAGAAGAAAGAGAACGAACCCAACGAGATGTTCTTTTTTATTTATGAACAGAATACTAACGCAGATAGATTGCACTTGGGGACTTGTTTCCAAAAGCGTCCATATAACAGTGCACAGTGAGTAATCCGCTACTGATTCCGCAGGGTGATTACAATTCATCGTTTTCAGAATAGTCCAAACATCATACCCCACCAGTACAGTGAAACGTCGATGCCCTCACTCAGTGTTGAAAGGTCAAACGCTTAGACGTAATACCTCGTGTAAGTTGACTGTTTCAGCAAAATGCAGAACCTAGAGTCACCAGACTCATAACATGAAACAGCTTGATGCTAAGGTTCCTGATTTACTACGTCACTTATTCAATCGCACGATGAAATCCACATGACAGAAAAGGTTGTGAGTCAGGTGGATTTCTAACATAATATCAGATGTACACCGGATAAGAACAGGTTAAATACCGGCCAGCGAAAACGCTGTTGTCACCCTGAAATGTTTGAGTCTGTACCAGATAGCCGGTGCAAATTGCCTTTGTCCACTGGCTGTGAAAATTCATGAACAATGATAAACATTCCCTAACATCCGTAAAGTTGAGAATCCTGGAATGAGCTAATGTTACAAAAGTGGTGATGTTTATTCGTACGAACATTTGGAAATCGACTACATTTGATAATTCACGATGTATTTTCATCATACGGGTGGTTATGATCACAAAACTGTATGTCTTAAAATCTGCGATAGTAAAAGATTACAATTTATGGAAAAAATTTCTATAATATTACTACCTTGCAAGGGTGTACTAGAAAGTACACGTTCACTCGTATGTCACTTCTCTAATGTATGTACCACGTAGTCATATATGATTTTTGTTCGGATGTACCCAAAGCCTTTCTTTACAGTCTTTTTTGTATTTTGAGAAGGACAAGAAGTACGTCATCCGACCGTTTGCTGCTCACCGAACTTGCTATTCAGAATGAGTTCAGTTGTCAATGACGCCTTCCAACCGTATCTTTTGGTGAACAGTAATGCGCAATGGTTGCTCTTTATTCATACCCAGATATATGGCTCCCACCCCGCAAAAGGAATTACGTAACCTGGTATTCTCAGTCAATAGGGATTGTGGCTGAAACTGGGAAACTCGATATTTACGTTTCAATAAAACGATGTTCAGCGGGTTCCACTGAGGAACTCCCAAGTGACCACCTCTCGACTAGTGTTGTGAACTAGGGACGCGGATGGCACAACGGTTATTTATTCAGGAAAGCAACATATGTGTTATGCGTCTCAGCAAGACAACAAACACAAACACTAATCTTCGTACGGTACTGGGCCCAGACCGTCACGGTTGCCACAAACATCAATGTTCAGTTCCTTTATGTTACTTTACGTACCAAAAATCATTTCATGCGTTGTTGCACTCCGATATTTCTTGTATTTTTCCCGCGGCTACTTCAATGTCAAAGTCTATGCTCTGGCCAACACTACTGAATGGCAGTGGTGTGAGTAGCGTAGTACAGTCGCTCCTCATCACTACACTAGGTCTACACATGTCAGAATGTGTGTACTGGGAGGTGGAAGGGTGCCAACAATATAAGATTGGGTATGTTTGAACTGCACGTTTGGTGAAGCGAATGCTTCCAGTTTGGTGGTTGAAAGAAGGTGCACAATATTAAGAGGAAATACTAGATACTGTTTGAACCATTTAGGCACATTTTCACCAGGATTTAACTGAACGTATAGTTCAGGAACCAAAATTTTATTATCCCATGTGTGACTAGTTCGTAAACAATATCATCCCGATAGAAGCTACGTTTGATCTTGCAGGTCTGGGAAAAAATTTGCTTACTCTATGTGTTGTCTTTTACTTGTGCTTACTTTCATAAGTCTGTTTGTAAGCATATATGGATTTATCCATATTGTCCATGCTCCTGTAAGGGGTATTTCTGAGATTTATTGTTTCGTTCTCTTTGATCTTGTAATATTCATGGAAGGAAGAACTCACGCCCATTGACACAGTAAGTAAAAATACCATGGGCAGAGCGCTGCGAATCGGAAAGGATACCATGGAAGTTGGTCACGGAACTGATGAGTTGGAAGCCATATCCACAGCTACTCAGCTGGACCAACGATTTCGTAGGACTAGCCAATTCAAAAACACGTGTAAAGGACAACACAACAGTGTGATGTGTGATGGTAAAGACTTAGCAAAAACAAGTTCCCTACAGTCATCTTGAGGTCAGTTCTCTAAGTGTTTTTTTCTGGTTGGTCCAAATAATTGCCTGCTATGAAACTCAAAAGGAGAAAGTAAAATATGTTAGCTCATTTCGGAGTGTTCGTGAAAACTCTTGCCAAGAATTTACTAACATTTTTATCAGCATGTGCAAATAAATGTCTTGGTGGACAGAAGAACCAGTGTGGAACATCGCGTGTCTTAACAAGCTAAAAATAAAGAGTGCGATTCTGAAACACAGAACGAAAACGTTTGTTATTAAATCACATTAAAAGTCCCGAGAATATGCAGACACCCATTAAGTTTGTAGGGTAGAACAAAACCCAGCTATACTGACGGGATGCTGACAAATTAAATTTTTATAACCCAGGTAAACACTACAAGAACTATTACATTTAGGACAAAAAACGGTAACAACTAGATATACATCAAAACCAATAAGGTTAGTGGCTGAAACCCAATTTAACAGTTTATGATCACGGGATGATTGACTGGAGTGAACAGAACGAATGTGATTATTCCAATTTTTGAAAAAGTCGATCGATATGAATGGTGCTCACGCAAGATGGTAGTCGAGCATCTGAATGTGACCGTTCGTTCAAATCGATTGTGAGATTACTAGCATTGCGGTCAGTAATTTAGTCTCACAAACACGAGGTCCGGAGCGCAAGTTACGGCTCTGACAAGGGTATGCACTACTGATGAGCTTCAGTAAAAGGGAGATTCGAGTCTAGTGTTTCCTTACGAAGTGGGTTAGCCAAACTTCCGGTAACACTGCGAAGGCTGCGATCAAATGTGTGTCTGACTTCGAATAATGAAGATCTTAGAACTTCTATTAATGATTTGAATTATGCCGAATCTTTTAAATGAAAACAGTAAATTCAGACTAACTGGGATTTCCTGATCATGAGATTATCCACTGGATTGAACAGAGCGATTCTGTGTACTCTGTTTTCGAAGTGACCGCAAATAATGAACACTTCACAACAGGGTGTGGCTGAGCGTCTGGGTGGGAGTTTCCGATCTCATCACTTGTGTGGTTACTGGCGTTATGGTTAACGTGCTAATCTCAAAGGCACTAGAACTAATATGTGAATTCCAGTCCGGAAGCTGATGCGCACTACTGATAAGCTCTAACAAGATTGGAACTTGACTTTGGTACCCCTTTCCGCCGTTGGCTGACCTTCAGGTTAGCGTGAATGTGAACTGTGCAATAGAATGTAGGTAGTGTTCAGTCTGAAAAACACGACTACATTAAAACCGATTTTATCAGGTTTGTAAATTGAGGTGGGCTGAGAAAGCTAACCTGTCAATATTTCGCTTGTTAATTCCACATAGACTTATCAGAAAACTCCAACTTTGGTGTTGCGGTTACCTAAAGTTGCATAAAATTTCGAAAGTACTTAACAAGGATCTTGTTGCCCGTTTTTGCCACATTCAGCTGACGAGATTGATATAAGACGTCACATCAAAAATGTATGTTTTACCTTCTGAAAATTGTTTGTTAGGCGAACCGATTTTTAAAACTTCCCGGAATAAGCTAATTATTAATGTAAATTTCATTTCAAATTCCGTACCTTTGAATAGGGTATTTTTTTAAAAGTTTTCTGAGAGTTGGGTTAACCTTCTGCAGCGCACTACATATTGTTGGTAAAATCCACCCGTTCAACTTCTGTCAAGTTTCCGGTAGATCAAATATTGTATGATAACATTATGCAAAGTCATACAAGATCGTTATTTGACTTTCCGTCACCAATATTTTAAACGTGATAGAAAATCGCACATCCGAACTGTTTAATCCTACCTTCCGTCCATCTATTGTTTCGTATTATTCTTCTACTTAAATGAAACCAGTAAGAAGATTTCAAGTAATCTTATGACAATCTATATTATGTGTTCTTAACCTCCCAGTCTTGATATCGGTAACATGTACATCATCAAAATTGAATATTCGTATAATCCTCATTCGTGATTGCGTTTGCCTGAAAGCTTTCAACTTTGAAGTGTTATTTACAAAGCAATTTGATTGATCCGATGTCACTTCATGCAATTGAGACTTGACTGTTTGAACTCCTTGAGGATTATTGCAAAAAATCCACTTTGTCTGAGTATTTGTGATTAAATTTCAGTCGGAATGTAAATGACAAGATTTCGCATTATATATTCCAGGTGCCATATTCAAACTGATTTGCACATAAGTATGCAAATCTAAAGTTAACCGAATTCAGTTATATCTTTAGGGCTAGCAATAGCTGAAAAAAAAACACGACAGAAAGAAATACGTAAGCTATTTTCCGTTTCGCAGTTGTAACCGGCTCTAACTTCAATGAACACTTCCTGACATTTTCGGAAGAAAAAAAACCGGTTTAGACTAGAAACATAGGAGTTACTTTGTTTCCATATTACATTACCGCAAAGAAGTTCAAAAATACCCTCAAATCCTCAAAATGTTTTCAACTGCCATTAGTAAGCTTTCAAGATAGTTAGAATTACCCTTCCCACTTAAGTATTTCTCATTTTATCGCAACGTTTTTCGTTGAAGCTCTCGCTAAAAGTCGCCTAACTTATGGCATCCTGATGTTATCAAACGATATGCTACAAAACCTCATGTTTTAAACATGCACACGTGATCACTAAAAGGTCCGCCTCACCATTTGCAGAAACTATTTACACGTATATACACGTGTATATCAAACCTTCCACAACGTAGGACAGTTACTTTCGCATTCTCTGATCTTCAGTACTGGCACATTAAAATGTGTATTTTGTCTTTTAATCTGCCGCCATTTGCCGATTTTCCGATAAGGTTTAATTGGGACAGTAAAATCAATTTCCGTCAGCTACATCACAGAATGTTTCCTTAACATCTGGTTGCGTACGTACCGCTGAGTTATCGCGTATGTTCGCTCATCCTGCTCTTACATTCCTACGGCCACAATTTCTGTCTGCCGAATGAGAAAAAACGAACATTGGTACCACTCGAATCACGTTTCCACATCTGATAATGATTCCCAAAGGACAATTCTTAGACATTTTGTTGCGTTTGAGGGCTTGATTCTTTCCTGTTTGACAATAGAAACAAACCTTATTCCTCATACCCACAAACCGTTAGAATGGCTCAGTGTGTTTTTAGCTTGAGTTTCAATTGTAAAGGAGTTCCCCGTAAAACAATAATGAGAGGTCATTACGTGCTTTTCTGTCTGTAACTCTGACCTTGATGCAAAGTATTACAATGAGGTAGCTCACCGTACAGTGGTACAGACATAAAAAAAACTTGAAAAATGAAACTTATATAAGGGGGGATACAATTATGTATGAGCTTAAGCCACACACTCTTATTGTTTCCTTAAACAAAATATAATTGGTAAAATCCAGTTGGTTACCTCCGAGATTTTGACTTGATGGACAGTCTGCTTATGAAGTTTGATAGCTATTTTTATAAGCTGAAACGATAGGGGGGTTTCTAGTTCAAATTAAACGTTTTTTTTAAGCATTCATATTACAAAAGCAGCTGTAAAATTTCAGTCTCTTAATTCAAGTATAATCTTGAGGACTATGGTAAGCATGTAAGGTCATCGTTGTTGGCATAACACTATCGGGGATTGCATTTGTATTCCGTTTTATATTGTTTAATTAAAGAGGCGAATAAACCAAATGCAGGACAAATTATAGACGTAGGTTTGTCTGAATATTATAGGTTTTCTGCTACAAGAAAAGATACACACAGGTATATCACATTTATTGTGGGAAAGATGGCCAAATTACCACGGTATTTAGAAGTGTGCTTTATTTCTTGTTTTAATCAAGAATTTCTCACTTCACTTGCTTCTTAAGAGTAAACTTTAAATAAAGATATATATTCGCAGACACACTGACATACGGGATAGAGTGGTGACCCCAAACTACGGAACAGACCACTTGCCTGACAGAATGCTTCATCAAAGTCTACTCAGTTTTATTGGTTATATCTGTCAAAATTCAAGATAGGTATCGAAACAAATCCGGGACCATCATATATATTGGTGGGAGCTTGCTGAAACACACTGGGTCACGTGGTCGAAAGTGAGCATCTAGTGAACACTGATGAAAGTCTGTTGAGTGACTCTACATGGCAGATAATCCATCATGCGTGATATGCAGTCGGATCAATGACCAACATTCGTTGTTTATCAGGTAAACTAGAAGCAAAGTTAGCATGGGAAAACACATCAGATTGATCATTTCAAACTTACTGACCCAACCGAAACCACTATATTCAGTACGTCATCAACACTCTCATGTGAGAAGTTGTCAGTTAAGTTTTACACACAACACACTGAATACTGACATTTCAAAAATTGGCGGATTATGAAACAGGCAAAGTGATAAACAAAAAGTTGTAGTAACACATCGTACCATTATACCGCATTACAAGGAAGTGGAGAGTTACCTAGGTGGTCAACATACCATAACATTACTCACGGGAATGTGGTCATGCATTCACTTATGGTAATTCGGTTGTGTATAATGCGAAGTAAAGACGCAGTGGTGAACAAGTTCGCTTCAAGAAGACTGCTGAACTCTTAATTCTAGTCTTGGCTAGGAAACACACCAGTTACAAACTCTAACAAAAACAAAACCTTATTCCAGTGCTACTGTTTGAAGGGGATTGGCAAAAATATCTATGCGATGGCAGAGGTTGTGATAAGTTATGAGCGAGGTTCAGTTTATTTAACCTCAAATCACTGGGTGATGAGTGTAGGGGTTTGAATGACCAAACAACTGGAACAGCATGATAAACCCATCACCACAATTTCAACCTGTTTATCCGTACACATTCCTTAATTATCTTGTTGAATCTGCCAAGTGTTTAATCAGGTCAGTTAGCTGTCTTACACGTATCCAGTATGTGACGTGTCCAAACATTAATACCACCTTGAGCTACATTAGTAAGGCCAATGTAAGCCATAAAACCAGCTATCGTTATTCACTCAACGTTCAGTACAAATCCTGACAAGAGACGCTTGGCGAAATGCCTGTCAAGAATACCCGACATGATCAACGGCTCCAATTCTGTCGGCAACGTGAGTGTCCATGCCATCAACACATTATCTATTTCATGGTTTCGTATGGCTGTGGATTACGAACACTGGTACAAATACACAGGTCTTGTCACACATACCTCCAGGTGACACACCAAGAAGACTGATTATTCATTGCTGCAAAGTATGTTGTGCAACACATCCTGCCTTGACGACGTCACACCAACCAAACAGTGCACATTCTTACGACAAGCATCTTCGATCTCAAGATTTTTACAGCTTCATCCATCGAACGGAATACAAATCAAAGACTAGTCTCACATCAACCCATTCTTCCGTGTTACCTCGCAATTACTGATTCTCACCTGTCAGAGTCACCTCTGCTACTCTATCCGGATATTCATATGTCGCAACATTTGGTTGTGTAGTTTGTCACTCGCTTGGTACACTGTTATTTACATGTTATACATATGTATTTTTACTGAAGCTATCGATCTTCTGATCACAGGTAATTTTTGCCCCAATACGGGGGAAGAAGCCGTAATGCCCTCAGTAATCTGAAATATTGCTGAGCAGCTTTTAACATAGCGTGTCCACTTTCTGTCGAAGAGACACAGAATCGCAAAGCTGTGTTTCCCCCACAGGTTTCCATGTTTCTTAGATGAGATCCAACCGCGAAAGGTCAATGCTTCGGCTGGATTAGAACCCGTAACAGAAACAGCATGCCTCAATGTGGCAAGCGCCTAACCAGCTGAACTATGGAGCCACACAAGAAGCTCGGAAATTTCAGAGTTGAACTCTGTTACCCACCCGTCCCACTGTCTCATATGGAGCTCACCAAATGATCTAGGGGATCAACTGCTCTGGTAGGATGTCCTAACCAGTAAACACTGGAACCCACCAACACCACTATCGAGCGTGTTTCCTCAACATACTCAAATCAACAGGAATATGGGAACGAAAATCGATTCAAAAGATGTTTAATCTGTCTACACGTTTAACAGCGAAACTTCAAGATTCCTCTTATATAACTTGTCATCCAGTTTGAAATACACTCAACAGGGTCGATGCAGACCGTTGTGTGTTGTCCGTAAATTAAGAGTGTAACTCAGCTACCAAAGCGTACTCAATATTACCAACCAGGGTTTCAGTAGTGTGACTTGGAATATGCAACAAAAATCCAGCTCACAAAGCAGAATGTGTGGAAAAATCTTGCACAAATATTGTTGGAAAGACTGTAAAAAATGGATAAATCTGATGCGGTTTAGCCATTTCATATCATCGCTTGCAAGAAGGGTGATTGGGAAGATAGGGGATTTTGTCAAAACTAAATGCCACCTGGTTTTTTGTTCACCGAATATAGCCGGATTCTTGTGAACTGAACGGGACATTGGAGTTTAGTCAGCCTATTGTGAGAGGGCGGCACGTGCGGATTATTGAGTTACCGCCGACATTTTATAGACTGAAATATATATATATATTCACTTATATCTGTAGTGAGCGTTTGAAGAATGTCATCCTCATCGATGGCCAGGCGCTTTGTTGTCGTCACGTATGGGAGACAGCAGAAAGTATTCCTCCATCTCAGAAATATGTTGGTTACTATTTGGTTAATGACAGTGTGAAATCTTTGTCAATGCAGAACGGACTCAAATTCGAAAAATTCGAGCTAAAGTTGGGATGAAGCTAATGTCATTACACAATGTCAAGATAAGACAAGTGCTTCACCAGCGAAGCCAAAAAATCAGGCTATGCTCAAACAAATATCATCTGTCCCTACTATATCACACAAAATCCACCAAATGATCTAATGTAGTGGCGGTCTATGCAAAAGTTCATAAGCAGTTCGAGTTACAATCTGTCAGATCCACCGATGAACATCTGCATCATACTGCTGAAAAATAATGTGATAGTTTCGTTATTTCATAAAGGAATAAATCGAAAATTTAGGTTTGTCTTAATTCTGAAACAGAAGCCAAATTAAATGGAAGGCTGAGACTAGCTTCTGTTGACAATTCATAAGAAGTACCTTGTTTGCTTTCTTTGTTTCAGTGCATTAAGAAAACTTTTATTTCTAGAATAATGCTTCAGAGTTTACACTCTGCTTCCCTAACTGCTACCCAGTCGATCACAATTGATTTAGTTCCGAACTAGTTCCCTCGAACAATAATTCAAGATGTATAACAGCAAACAAATTTATGGAAGATTCCAGAAAATGCAGAAGTTAAAAACGTTTTGCTGAGTAAATTATTTCAAAATAAACACATTTTCTGAGGTCCACAACAGGGAACAAGCTAGGAGGGGATTGTATATGGAATGAACAACGTCTCACGAGTTCAAATTGGAAGCCAGCTGCTCAAAATGAACCTGTCCTTCGTACGTACCAACTGTCAATCTGAGTGTGACTTATAATGCTAATATAATAGTCAAAAATCTACGTAAAATATCTACACTGTTTATTGACAATGACTTCTACGTATTTCCGGATAACACCAACGTTGAGATGTAGAATTTGAACAGAATAAGACAAAAATGCAAGTGGCATTACAACGATCCTTTCTATTTTAATGTAATAGTCTGAATGACAATTTTGACCGAGATGCCAGTTGAGAAGGATTAGGAGAAATTTGAAGGAACACCAGCAGGTGTTAACCAAATAAATCTAACAAGACCTAGGCATTTCACAAAATGTAAAATTGTCTTCACAAAAGTGTTGACGTATGTCTATGGACACAGTGTGGTGCACATTAGAGCAAAAGGTCGAATTAATCAGAATCCAGCTTGGGCTCATTAGCAACTATTGATCGCTTCATGATTAGCTTAGCTCCATCAAGATTAGTTCAAATAGCTTGTATGGAATCGGATCAAAAACGTTACGCAGCTCTTCAGTCAAATAATTTCAGATGGACTGGATAAGAATGGCATCAGATCACTCAGTAGTTTTGCACTGAAATCAAGAATTCATTGATGTCCCTACCCGGTTTCACATTACACTGACCTGCAACTGGCAGTGAACCAATATCGTTGATCGCACATGGGAACTGATGTATTAGGATGGTCAGTGTGCAGATCTTGGTTCTACTTTTCAACGTTTCCGTTGCATGATGTCATTTATCACGTACTAGGGAACGTTACCTGTAGGTGAGTTGATCACACCCTGCGCATTCGTACGCAAAATCTGTGGCAGTAATGGGAGTATAAACCAGCGATTACGTGTTTCTCGACCCAGCCCATCACCTTTCCACCGAACGGAGCTCGTTCTTCAGGTATAACAACCCACAGTTCTTTCGAAAACTGTCAGCTGTTTTGATTTGTGTGCACGTAGTGACAACCTCATGCAGGTTAATCATGATTAGTGAAGAAAACTGGCTAGCTAGTTGAAATCCACTTTGACTCACCAAAGTCTGATGATTTATGACATTTGTTACTGATAATAAGTTTACTAAACCCTGTTCCTTTCGGAAACGAAAATAACCGGAATCCTTTCAACTATAAATATTGACCTCAGGAAAATAACAAAGTGGCCAATGAGGGAAAGTAAGGTTGACATTTCTATTCTGCCAGGCAGAAATGTTTGGTAATGTATGAAACTACCTGGGGTATCATGTCATCAAGGTTCACAGTAAGGGTAAGGTCTTTTCAGTAGTGAAGACACGTGAATGCATAGCGTACCAACTTTAAAAGAAGGGACTCAGTTACCTACGTTGTTCCTATCCACAGCGAACAGTGGTGAGGGTACGGACGACGACTGACGTTGAACGGCAATCAACCCAATTTTTGCCTGTGATTAACGCCCAAAAAAGAATGTTATCCTCTGAACTGCGGCCTGTGGGCTGTTTTACCCGTTATACGCTTATGATAAACGTTCGGAAGACAGATCATAAGAAAACCTGATCGTAATCAATATACCTAGCCATAAGTGGACATCATCTGCGTCAACTGAAATGATGCATCATTGCAACAAGGCTATCAACGCCGAGGTACTGAAACGTTCATGCATTTTTTGGTAATTGACATCACAAATAGATCCGCTGGCCCTGTTATTGTTTTCTAGGAATTGCGACCAGTCACTTACCTCGTTTGCTAATCTTTTATCTGCCAGTGGACGCAAGCGGTCTATTTGGCGTTGTAAACTTTAGCCATATTCTGATCATTCGTGATTAAAACTGTCAGCTCTACACATTTTACCATGTACAGATTTATCTATGATTGATTTCCCTTGTTTGGCTAGCAAACTATCAGCAAAGGCTGGTCCAAATGAATTTCCCACGGTAAAAACTTCAATGTGACGCTCAGCTTTTTCTGCATATAACTGTATGGTTACCCATTCCACCTTACTTTGTAAGAATTATACTCTCAGCATATTTTAACTGTTGCAGAGCTAACAAAATGACGGCTTTTTTATGGACATAGTTGTGGGCTAAAAAATCTGTGAACCAGACAGTACCTCATCATTATCTCATACTGGTATCAGATGAATTTTTGAACTATTCTCTCACTTTTTGTTGAAGTTCAGCAGTCCTTGTATACTGTTACAAGCCTATGATGACTGAGCACTCCGACACCGTTCCTATATTCGAGAACTGATTTATATTATCCAATACTTGTGTGCCGTGGTTAGGTCACTTAGGTGACAGTCTATGAACCCACTATTTGTGGTTGCAATATAATTGTGTACATGATTCCGCAAGTTCCAAATTAATGTTAACGGTTGCTTCCGTCTATCTAAAATGATTTACAATACTAATCACAGGTGGTATGTTTTTTAATTTCCGATTTTAATTTTATTTTGAGAGATAATACATCGAAGGATTTAGTTCATGGTGTATTGTTTACTTGGCTTCAACAAACTGCATGTTTGTGAGGTGTCCATTGGGTAAATTGACTCAGACATTGACAGCTACCCTCAGAGGATCAATTCGGATTTATGTATATGGTAGGTACTGTTACGACAAAATTGTTTAACTACATGGCTTCACGTGGACTGCTTGTATGTTTGTATGCAACACTGGCAACGGAACTTTACACAGAAGTAGCCTTTTTCCGTCAAGCTGCAGTCGTGCAGTTGACGTTCACAATAATGAATGTTCCCCGAGGAGCTGTTTACTCACTTTAAATTTAACAATATCCAGTGATTCAAAGGTTACTGGTTTCCCTGTCAACAATTAAATGCACAGAAGACAAACGGTTTCAGTCGCACATTCACTTGTGCAGTGTAATTCAAAACTGAAGCTGTTGTTTATACAAGTGGGAAATTTCTACAGTGCTCTGTAGTCTCTTCATATGACAGACCCTGTGTTGTTGAGATTACAGTTCAAATACAGTTACCGTCATTATGGGTGGGGGTGAGTACACATGCCATATGTAGAGAAGAAACTTGTTCTGCTTTGGCATGATCAAGCTGCTGATCAATAGTATCATTTATTTCTACATTCCCGCTCTACAAGTATCCGTCCTCTCAATGCCAATGAGTATCACAAAGTCGATTTCGTAAGTTACACCACGCTAGTGTTGTCGAAACTTCTGGTGATCAAATTGAGTCTGGATATATTCATTTGGTCCTGCAGATGAGTTGAAAAAAATTTTCAATTCAGCCAGGAAACCGTAAGAAGTGATTGGTAAATAGAAATTTTCCGGTCATCACTTTGCTTTTTCTCTACTTCCATCAGCCCTTCACCATCATATTTGGCCAGTGATAATCGTTTGTACGATGCGGTCGTTGTGGCTCTCCTCTTTAAACCTTTTATGTCTATGAGCGTTAATTTCATCCATTTCACATAGTGGTCGGTTTGCAAGGGTTATCCAATAGGCTACCAGTAAAGGAATACATATACACACCGTTTGTTTTACATTGTGGACTAACTGATAGTACGTACTTCGGACACAATATGTGGCTTCCTCCGTTCATGTGTGCAAAAGCCTACCATACTCTGAATAGTGGATGTTTTGCAGAGTGGTTATAAAGGATGTTTCAATCACTGGGTTGCAGACGTCAGAGTGCAATTTACGCTACAATTCGACAGTGGAAACTGGTTACTAGGTGCCCTGTGTTGAAGAAGGAGGGAAACGCGACTGACAACTTTAACCTTAAGGCAAAATAAACGGTCATGGACTGAGAATCAGTGTGCAGCGGTAAACCCGAAGACTGCACACGAACGAGCACAGTTTAGTCCGGTCGCTACAAAAGATAGCGTGTCTTTCAATTTATATAAATCACCCTTTTGAAATAAGAAACCTAAAACAATTAGTTCCGTTCAAAAGTTTGAGCAAAGTAGTTAGAACACGAACACAGGTAGATGCAGAAGTATTGACTAGTCGGAAGCAGATTTACAATAACACGGGTGCGTTTCTTTATAGTGAACAACTAGAGGAGTGGATAATCAATAGGCGGGTTAGGATAGGTCATTAAGTTCAGGGAAGGGTCAAATTCACGAACAGTTTTTTCCGAACAAAAAAGCTGGCTTCAGCCCGCTGGTGGTGTCTGCTTCAACAAACCGCAAGAATCTTGAGTTATAATAACGTAAAAAACTCAGAATGCACAAGCTCGATCGATAACGTGACCAGTGGTCACGACTTGTCTAGCGACTGAGGAAACTGGCCGTTTACGTGTTTCAGCAACATTACCATTCTGCGGTAACACGTACACCTGTACCCATTTAGGTGAACGTTCATATAAATTGAAGCCACTCATGATTTATCACAGCTCTTGTGTTCACTTACACGTTAAAGTCGTTTCTTTGATCAGAAACACTAAAAACGCTAAAGGTGAGTTCAAGTTCAGTTAGGAATCTCCTGGACATATTCTTTCAACGGCCAGACTCCAAACTCTGTTACAAGTCCTCACAAAACAAAGTTATTGACCAGTAAGTCACAAGGTTTATTGAGAAAATTGATCCACGCAAATGCGTCTATCAATTTTATTACTTCAACGCCTCAAAATGGTCATTTCAATGACCTGTGTAACATAATTATCTATCCGTATATTTTGTCAACAGTTCTCTAGGTTTCGCCTCATAACTCAGTCGAACGCCAATTTCGCATATAACTGAACATAGTAATTTACATTATGCATAAATTTTCACGAGGTGAATCCTCTAGGGCTGGCGTTCAGATATGTTTTAACACGATACATTTGAATTTGTGACCAACCTCTGAAGACAATTCGCATGATGGTCGGTCATAAGACATGCTTAACAAAAGATGGCGCTTGGTTTCACTGATTGTCCTCAACAGGGTTGGTTATTTGGACATAATAATAAGTTATTTGATGAAGTTTTCTGAGGTCCTTTTGACGAATATACCCATCCGCTGGGCGCATAATTCTTGCGTGAGTTGTATTAAAATGACTTGGCCGCAGAATACACAGTAGAAGAATGAGCTGGAGTATGTGTTGCATAAAAAGAAAAATGATCTCCCAGAAATGACAGCAATAGACACTACTTTATCTCTGGTATGTGATTACATTCAGCCATACGCGCTTCTGCTTGTTATGAATATCAACATGTTCTGGTGGTTCTTCATTGGTAAGTAAAGCCTTGATTGAAGCTGTTTATTCCGAGCCACAAAATAGGCTTTGCAATCTGGGAGTGGTCTTATGCATGGTGGCTTAACCGAAGCTGATATATAGGGGATTGGTATTAAGGTTACAAATAGATCTAATGGCCAATGCAAGAAGATCTGCTACAAAGGTAACAGAATTCAACTATCATTTACCAACTAATTATCACTTAAGCAAAACGTCAAAAAAGGGATGAGTCATTACCTTATTCCATCTAGAAACTAAGAACCCAGCTAGGACGTGAATAATTCTCAAATGAATAAGCGTGGAGAAACGGTCCTGGTTGGTGAAAATGATAATATCGTGAAGACACATTTTGTAAAACAAAATTACCGTAATATGGCTTGAAGTACATATTTTTATCTTTCGAAAGAGCCAAGAGAATCATCTATAGTATGACCGTCAGCTTGCTGAAGATAGTAACGCTCAAATTAAAGTGGTTCACTATCAATATACACAAGGGTAGGTTGTCCCATATAGTCATGAGGAAAATGGGCAAAATGTATGGCTATATGAAACCATTATAAAAGCTACCCCAGGTTCAGTGAGCAAATAGTTGTAAGAACGAACTTAACGTGTTTGAAACAATGATAGATTTCCTTGGATTTCTTGCAATACGTTGAATTTGTATTCATGGAAGTATTTTCCGAAACTTCTGAGCTTTTTAGCCTGGTTATTAAGACGCTTGTTGGGTTTGGGCAGGCTGCTTCCGTATTTAGTTCAAACGTATTCAAAACCCAGATTTTTTGCAAATGTGTTTGTTCTAATCTAAGGAAGAATTTGTAGGTACTACAGTGAATAAAGGCAAAATTGGGACATCGTCTGTCTTCGTGTGCGTGGTTGCTGATTCGGCTAATGATAAAACCACGTTTTACGTTTCGGGACGGTTGGGCCACTTGAGCATTATTCACGTGCGATTTATCCTAATGTTCAGAGGTGATGATGCAGTCACTAGTAACGCAAAGTCAATCACAGGGAGGTCGATGTATTGTGTCTGGCTTGAAGCTATAGTTTAGTCCCCGGTTCGGAAGACAAGGTGTACTGACGAGCCCTGAGCGATCAGAATTTTTATGCAAGTTCTTCCCCTTCCTATCGGGTCTACGGAAACCCCTAGTAAGATACAGACAAGTTTAAATGACAAGTTATCTCAAAACCGCGAAAAGGCAAACGTTGCGGGTTGTTAACATTCCGACTTATCTCAACAGCCGCATATTAAATACAAACAACTACTGTTGCAATACGCTTTTGTTATATATTCTGTTTGTATTTAGTATGCGGCTGATGAGACAAATCAAAATATTACCATCTCTCAACGTTTGTCTTCTTGCTGTTTTTACGAATTAGATCAAGAGAACGCAACGCTTCAGACAAGCTATCTGTTAAAATTTAAAGAGGGCGTCTCTGAGACACATTTCTGCAGTGTGGGACAAATATAACTAGGTGGCTTTAACGTCGATTAGTTGGCTCAGACCGGGCATTAGAAACGTATCGCTCCCAATTGCAGATAACTACAACTTCACGCACATACTGGGTGAATGTCTGCGCTATCTATCAGAGTTATAGTAGCACACTGTTGTTGTCGTCGATTGATAACATCACTTTTGTCGTATCTCTCTCATTCTATTGGTCATTTATTCCGAAGCAGTTCTATCGACCTCGGCATGCTGACCGTGAGATTCTCAAAGCTGGGGATTAAAAGACATATAGAAGGCAGATTGACGATTCGCAATTTCGTCGCAGGAAGCTAGGTGGTAGTGTACACATGTAGAGACTCAACGGTGAGCAAGTTAATGGTTGCACAAAAAAATTTTAAAATGCGAGGTGATGTAAGATTTGTTCATGGATTATGCGTTGTTGGGTGTTGTTGATGCATTGAGCCGGTCTTCCTTTGTCGCACTGTCGGTAGTTATATGTACGAGTACTTAAGGTAAACGCATTCGCTATTACCAGCGTTCTTCTTAAATATCCGGACACTCAGACGCGGTATCGCCTTCACCGACAGGTGAAACACTCTTGGAGTTCTAGTCACCTCACAAAAAGCCATTCATTTCAGGATGTGCTCACAGCCAACGATCTGTACGTTCGTTTGTCCAATCAAGAATGGCTCACAGGTTATGGCGACCTTTCATGCTGTGTCGTGAAAGGCTCGGTCGGGATGTGCTGGGATCGATTGATGGAATTAACCGACAAATTCCATCTAAACTTATTATTGTATGAGGTGAGGACGTGTATGTAACAGCTAGATTACACGGTAACAAGAGCCTTACCTTTGCATACTGTCCGATCTTGGCCGGTCAAGCGGTACTAACTTACACGTTTGATCATTTGTCTTCCTGGTAGCTTGTAAACGTACTGCATTTGTGGACTGAGATCCAATTTCGGTCGGCGACGTATCCGTGTCAGATTACAATTTATGGTACATCATTAATTCACTATGAGAGAAAGTGATAGAAAAATGGTTGATCAGATACTGCTGATCAAATAGTGACGTTTCGTAAACCGTATTGTGTTTACAGCAGGTACACAGTAAGTTTCCAGTTTAAGTTATTTCATTATCAGTCTCACGGCTTTGAATTTCAAGTTAAGATGTCATAAACGGGTTCCCTGGGATCCAGCGGC